>JAGFPH010000225.1:548348-564228 GCA_018207615.1 Philaenus spumarius | reverse complement strand
GTAGTCTGTACGTTTATGTTTTTAATTTTATTTATATTATTGTCGTTACGTTTTGAAGGCTGAATTAAGAAACATGTATCCAATTGTATGTTTAGTAAAGATGGGAATGTTACAAGTTTTGTACTGATTTCATAAACTATTTATGGGTATGTAGCCCATACTTTACGATTACTAGAGTACAAATAATGTAGAAATCATATTCATACATTATTGCAGAACTTGGACAGAATATTTGATTGTATAATTGGCCTACTTAATTGGTACAAGATATTTTAGCAAATTTTTTATAAAAGATCTTTGACATAGATATTTGGTAGTATAATCGTCTGACTACTCTGTCGACTAGGTTCTACGTGTAAACTAAAATAATATACGTATACCTACGGTAAACTGTAAACATTACAGATCTGTAAACAATGCCTGCAGATGTGTATTTCACTGACTAGCCTATACTAACAAAGTTAGATAAACACGTGTAGCCTACCTGAGATTTCCATAGTTACTTCAATGTTATTTTTTTAATAACATTTGTTTATCACTACTTGCTACTAGGTATCTTATATAGATAGTTAAAGTTGACATCTTAGTGATTAGAATACATTTATGTGTATCTGGTAATTTATACATGGGTGATATTAATAAACGGTACCAGAAACTGGCACATACTTTCTCACAAACATATTTAAATTATCAAACAGATTCACAGTGACTTCATTTTTGTAGGAGGGATAGGAGATTTGATTTTAAACTAGGAGATTAACTAATAAATATTATTATTATTAGCTAGAGATAAAACTATTCGATCGATTTCGAACAAATTTGCACCAAACACGTCAATTAGGCCTGTATAGATGCACGAAAAAAGGGTTTTGAAAAACAACCCCATTTTTGGCGAAAAACCCCCAAAAATCAGTTATTATTATTATTATTAGCTAAACGAGAATTTTTAGAAAGATACGGGTTTCTGCATGTGGTAGGGTACATTAAGGACTACAAATAAGCCAAATTTGATCAAAATCGTTAGAGCAGGTTTTTTTATAAAAAAAATAATAACTGATTTTTTGGGGGTTTTTTGGCCAAAAAGGGGGTTGTTTTTTCAAAATTGTTAAAAAACGTTTTTCGTGCATCTAGGCCTACTAGACATGTTTGGTGCAAATTTGTTTGAAATCAATCGAATAGTTTTCGCTCTAGCTTTGTATACATACAGACAGTCATTTTGTAAGAACCACTTTTTTGGACTCAGGGGTCCCAAAACGGATATATCCACAAAAATCTCAACATAGATCACTATACTTTCTCTATACTATAGTATAGTGAGAAAGTAAAATTACATACAATGTAAAAGTATTTAAACGTGCGAGTAAAAATAGACGTACGAAAATATGTGTATTCTTTTCCGTAAACGAAAAACACAAGTTGTATGACATTCATTTTAAGTTGTAAACGAATAAATGCCGTTTAAAACAAACTACAATTTCTTAGAAGTATTAATAATAACGGTTTTAAGTTAACATCATACTGTCGCTATTTTGTATGGACCCAGTTTTCCAGAAAAGGGAAGTAATTTGCATCACTTTTCTCCTGCTTAGACTCCAAGTGGCATTTGTCAAATCCCGAGTAACGAGAATTTAGGAAACAGTCACACGTGTTTTATAATGATATTGAAATGCAAATATAAACTAAACAACATGTAAATCACATCAGGGGAACAAGTCAAAGAGCACCAGACCCTGAACGCACCAAAAGAAGTCATGATCACTTAACCATACATAATCATTTGTCAACATACCCATCTCAAACATTTAATATAAATATCATGCATCCTAAATTGTAGCCATAATAATAGTAATAAGTGTAGGCTACAGAACAAGACGATAAAACCAAAGAAGTATAAGAGGAGTTAGGTATAAAAAGTATCGTCGAAGGAAAAGGAGAAAAAATTCCCCAAGATTGGGAATTTATTACCAGCTCTCAGAGTACAAATAATTAAAAAGCTTATTATTCATACAAAATCTGAAAGGTAAGATTTAAAGCCATTCTTCTTCAGACAGTTAATTTACCACTGTCGAATTTTAAATAGGCCTCATCAGAGAAACGTTTTGTAAAACAAAATACTTAAGGAAAATTGTACACATGAAAATTCTCAAAAATTGCTTGTTTTTAGATTAAAATTTTTCCTAACCCCTTAGAAAGATCGGAAAAATAATGGCCTGGATCCGCCCCTGCTAATGAAATTGCTAATACCTTACTTCATAACACTCATTAATAACCTATTTAAATAGCATACATAAGATTTGAAACATTTGCATATGGTTAAAATTAGTACAGGCACTAATCACTGAACATTCGAGCATATTTAGTTTTTACTCATTAAAATAATGTATCGTAATACACTTTAAGTATATATTTCACATATATCTTCTACTGTACATACGTTAAACCTTCTTGCGACGAGTAACATAATATATGTTATAATAGCAAAAAACATATTTTACACGTAACTATTATCCTTCATTCGATTGTTTTGACAATTACACCATCCGATACGGAATCAAAAGGGCTACAAAAAAGATGTCTTGACATTTTTTGTCAAAATGTACAGTTTTTGAGTAATTTAGGTTTGAAATTTTCAAACATCCGCTATTTCGAAACGCATGGTTGGATATAGTCGTTTATTTTTCCTGAGATAGATCATTGTTAGGTTAAACTTCATGCCAAGTTTGAACTCAATCAGTCAACCATTTCTCTTAGATAAGTTTGGCACTTTACTTATGGGACACTGTGTAAGAACAACCAACCTACAAATTTGTACAAATAAATATTTCTTTTCTGTATTTCTTTTACTGTCAGCTTCGTATTAGATAAAACAAATTATGTACTTTTTTTTATAAATGTGCATTAGTTTCAATAATTCTATTTTGTGAAAAAGAGATGAAAATAATAGGGATCGTAGTAGTAAAAAAAAACATAGTTTTCTTTAATTTGGTAAAAATTTTGTGATTATTCTGGAATCATGTGATTTAATGGAGCCATGTGACTCTAAGAATATTCTCACCATGCGATGCTGTATTTTTGTGTTGTCATTTATTTTATTGGTTTTAATGTTTGTTATATACTAAAGATTTTTGAACGCGCTTGTTATGTATAAGTTGGCACCAAAATAGCTAGCCAACTTGTTGGTCTATAAAGTATTGCCAAACAAAAAAAGTTGTCAACTAAAACAAATAATACTTATTTTATGACACAAGCTGGGTGCTCCATATTTTATAATAGAGCCCCCGAAAGCTGGACCTGTATTTCTGTGCGCTCCTTCCATTTATCTTTACGCAACCCATGCAACTGCACAGACGTACGAAAAGCATTACTAAGCGCCGAACAATACTACAATCACATACTGTGTAAAGATTTCTGGGCTAAAACAGAGGTCGTGACATTAAGATACGGATTGTGGGCTACAGGTTACCCAACAAGTTAAATTTGAACTTTTATAAATAGTTCTTTAAAAGTGTCAAAATATGCGTTTTCATTAAAGCCAGAAATGTTTAAATGTCATTGTTAAAGAAAGTTGTAATAGAAATCTGTTAATGTACTACTTGATAATGAATTAATTATATTTATACTTATTTAATTACTATGCCACCATAAATTATTATGTCACTACAACAATCTTAAAAGGCTGATATGACCAAGTATGGACACAATTAATTGCTGCATTAGTAAATAACTAAATCTATATTAATAATATAAAGAGGTAAAATTTGTTTGTTTGTTTTTAGGGAATAAATCTCTGGAACTACTGAACCGATTGAAAAAATAGTTTTACTAATAAAAAACTACACTATACCTGAGTAACATAGGCAAGAATTAATTTTGATTTAAGGGTTGAAACAAACCCTAAAACAATAAATATTAAATAATTGTTATACTTTCCTTAAAGCTAGAGAGCTGGAATTTTGTACATTTATTTCATACAAGATACGTAGAAAAAGTAAACTAGATTTGCATTTTGTGGCGTTCTGTTAAGGGGTGAAAATGTGATAACAACCCCTAAAACAATAAAAATTAATTTTTATATTTTCCTCAAAGTCAGTGAGCTGAAAATGTATAGGTACATTTATTTCTTACAAGATACATAGAAAAAGTATCATAGATTTATATTTTGTCGCATGCTGCTAAGGGGTGAAAGTATAAGTGGTAATCTGTTTGCATTTGATTCACCACGATGGTGGGCGAGCTAAGCTAGCAAGAGACGGAGGCCTCTAGTTGTTAATAAAAAGATAAACAAATAGCATAGGCTTAATTTAAGCTTGAAAGATTTTTTATTTTCGGAATGAAACTGAATACAGTTTTGTAAATTGAAAACACTATTAAAACAAAGAAATTATTTTTGTTCTTAAGTAGAATAGAAAAATTAGTATTTTTGATAACAATATGTAGTGAAACTAATAAGCCGTGCGAACATTAGCGATTGGAAATTTACAATGATAGCCTATCTAGGCATTAAATGATTTATAAAGCATCATGGCAGCTAAATCACTAGACTATTTAGCAAAAGATAGAAAGGCAATAAATTATTCTCACATTGAAGCTGCAAAAATGTGTAATGAAGTTTGGACATTACTTGAGTTTATGATGATTCAGGACTGGTAAGAAAAGTGGGATTCTTAGAAATTTAATAATAACTCGATCGAAACATGTAAGTCTATAGATGTCTAAAGATATCATAATATCAATTGCTCATAAATGAAATAAATGGATTGTAATTTCAACATGTTAGCCCATTCTTATAGGCTCGATGACCTATGAAGGAACATGATTTTCTGTGTAGGGAACTGAAGATGCGTATATATTATATTCTACCCGAGACTGCGGTAATCTCCCAGTGGTTTAGGCACGTCAGGTATTCAACCTATTTATTATTTGTTTTTAATGTAATGTTAGTGATGAATGGATCGGTACACAATTACTAGCCCGGTTACTTGAAGAATGCAAGCCAATGATAATGGGGAAAATGTTAAGACAAATTAAAGTTGTGAGGTTTGATAGTAAAACTGAATTCAGAATAAAGAATTTAAAATATTTTTAGAAAATTGGAGGATAAAACATCAATTAACAATATGGTATGCTTCAGAACAAAATGTGGAAGGACAAATAACCATTGTAGAAAAATCATGTTGTATGTTGTTTGAAGCAGACATTTCTAAAAACTATTGGGAATTTTATTTAATAAATCTGCTACATCTTCTTTAAGAGATAAAACACTGTATGAATTTGATCTGGACGTATTCCATTAACTGCATTTAAAAGTTTTTGGAAGCCAATTTATGTTATAACTTCCGAAAAAAAAAGAAAGGAATGGCACCAAAAAGCTCAAAAACTAATTTTTATGGTTATGGTAACGATATAAAGGAGTATAACTGTATAAATCCCAAAACAAAACCTGTCATTTTTAAAACCTAAAAATATTACTTGTAAATAAATATAGTATTTAACTATTACCAGATTCAAACAGAATCAGTTGAAGAAGTTAAATTTAGGAGGAGACTGTACAAGTTGACTAAGAAAAAGACGCTCTTGACGATGATGAAAGTACTGAGTATATAACAAGATCACGAAGACAAGTAAAATTTCCTAGATAACTATTCAATTTATTCTGCACAGATTTTACAGACAGAAAATAGTTACAAAGAAGCAAGTAAAGATGTTAGTTGGCCATTAGCAATTAAAAAGTAAAAATTATTAAGCCAAATAGACAAATAGATTTGAAATGGATTTAAAACAGATAATAAAAAGGAAGGAAGAAGTGTTAAGCATGTCGACTTCAATATATTTAATGATATTTTTATCCTCCTGTAAGTCAAACTTCAACTATCAAAATGCTAGTTGTAAATTGTCTTTTAGAAAAATTGAAAATTGCTTCAATTAGACATACCTTCAGGATTTTTGTTTGGGCAGATTGACTAACATGTTTTTGTTAAAGTTCGTGAAGACTTAAATGTTAAAAATGGAAAAAAGTATTAAGTCAAAACGTGCTCTGTGCCAAAAATTAAAATACAAAATTATTAATTTTATCAATCAATTTTGAAAAATCTAATTGTAATTATTGCTTATTATATATGTTAGAAAAAGTGTTAATTATTAGTAGTATATGTTGATGATATCTGTGAAATGGAGAAAGTATTAAAGCAGAAAGTTAACAGATTCTCTTCAGGAGTTTGGAGAAAAATATATGTACAAAGCGAAATGTTTCTTGCAATGGAATTTAAAAGAGTAAATCAACAATTTATATAACTCAAAAAGGATATATCATGCAAATTCTAAATTACTTTAATTTGTCTATTGGTAAATATGCCAAGACACCTATGGTTGCAGGTTCTCACTATGCTCATACACACTGCCTGCTATCGATGTTCCACATAGACAATTAATTGGTTTGCTATCCTATATCAGCAAATATTAAGACACACCATAGCAACAAGTTTGGACAGCTGGAAAAACAGTTTTGTTGAAGAGTTACAATTTATTTAAAGAATTGATGGATACCGGTACTTGCATCCTGATTGGGATGGAAATAAAACCGGTAGAGTTTCACTGAGTCAGTATAGAAGTAATGCAGTTTGTTGGTTTTCAAAGAAACAATGCTGAGTGTCAATGTCAACAGCAGAAACCAACAAACTGCTGGAGTTACAGCTACTCAAGAAGTAATTAATTTAAAAGGAATTCGTTCTGAACTTGGTGTTAACGATCAAAGTATTTTTAATATGGACAATTTAAATGCAATTTAAATTGCTGGGAACTATGTTAATTGAAAAAGGGAGAGTACATTGGAACCAAAGTAATTTTCTGAAAGTAATAAGAAATTAATTGGTGTTAAATAAGTTGTATCTAATTATAGTTTGTCAGACATATATTTACTAAAGCATTAGGTTTCATATTTTCTAAATTCAGAAATAATATAAATATTGGGTAAGTTTTACATTAAATGAAGTTGCTCTTGAGTATAATATAATTTTAATTGTCATTAAATTTGTTAAAGTTGATGAGGAGTATTAGTAGTACATATCATAGTATCTTTATGTTATATCTCTATGTGATTGTTTAAGAAAAGTAGTACTACGAATCTATTAGTTTAGTACTTTACACTGTATTATGAATTAATTATATAAATTGTTATTTAGTTACTAACATTATAAATTGTATTATTCTGCTGCAATATACAATAATTCAAACACGCAGCTGAACCGCTGGACATGAGTTGAACTGCAATATACAATAATTCGACCACGCAGCTGAACCGCTGGACATGAGTTGAACGAATTTCCGAAATTAAGTTTATATGTTTTAGGGTTTCAATCAACTATTTGGGACATTTTTCTACTCAAGAATAGACGAATGTATATTCAGTAGAATTTGCTTGCACTTCATCCTCCAGTTCCGGCTCACGCATCGCTTCGTTCCGCTCACAGTGGAAAAACTCGCTTTGCCAGTTTGCATATTGACCTTGCGGCCTCTGATTATATACTGCGCTTTGCCAGTTTGCATATTGACCTTGCGGCCTCTGATTATATACTGCGCTTTGCCAGTTTGCATATTGACCTTGCGGCCTCTGATTATATACTGCGCTTTGCCAGTTTGCATATTGACCTTGCAGCCTCTGATTATATACTGCGCTTTGCCAGTTTGCATATTGACCTTGCGGCCTCTGATTATATACTGCGCTTTTTCAGTTTGCATATTGACCTTGCGGCCTCTGATTATATACTGCGCTTTGCCAGTTTGCATATTGACCTTGCGGCCTCTGATTATATACTGCGCTTTGCACCTCGAACTTGTTGCCTTGGCTTATGGACTGCTTCGCTTTGCTCGCAGTGGACAAACTTACTTCGCGGGTTCTTCCAGCCGTCAGCCTCGGATCAGAAGACTTATGTGGATTTAAACTGGGTACTTTTATGGTATTTTAAGTTTTGATCAATTTTAGAAAACCAGACAAGCTACAAGGTCGTGTAAAAAATGTACTTACGGCTGATAGTTTTTTTTACTAACAAACTTTTACGAATGACTTAGAAAATCAACTTGTGTACCAAATTTGATCCATATCGGACAATAAATGCGGCTGTTAGAATGTGAACACATATAATATACACATAAGTATAACATTTTCAATCACACTAGAAAACCTGTTCTGGGGATCATGATCAGTGCTCATTCACCACAAGTCACTTAACAGCTCATTTTTCAAATGGAAATTTGCTAAAAACCTTAAAATTTAATGTTATCAAAGGCAAATAAATCAGATAAAATTGATCCATAGTTTGTTTTGAAATTTTATCACAATTTTTTAAGAAACCTTTTTTGAGATAAATTATTGTTGATAATGGGCTGCTTTACAATATAAATTAATGATAATTGTATAATATACATTTTAACTTATGTAAGTTAAAATAAAATGATTATAAAAACTAGTAAATCAAAGTACACATACATTTTTTTAGGTATTTCCACTGTGAAAATTAAATTGTTTTCTATAAAGTGTGCTAATTTATGTATGTAACAGTTTAATTTTAGGAAAGTAGGGCTTTTAAGTATTTGAAAGGGCATGTATGTGAACTGGTGTGGAAACAACTCGTCAACATTATCTTACAAAACTTAAAGTGGAAATGTTTTTAGTTAAGGATTATTTTAAATACTCGTTTTCTCAATCCTTTCATTTTCACTCATTCGTTCATATTTGCAATAAATGAGAACAATGTCGATTGGGAATGTTTTTTTTTTAAGAACACCCTAGTTCAATATTTGTTTAATTTAGGACAAGATTTTGAAGAAAGTATAACAATTGTGGTCATTACCATGGTGCAACTTCCGAAAAATTTTTGCATAGTTTTTCATTTTATGGTTCTTTGAACCAAAAACTTTAGTCAATTCAAAAGTTTTTAAATCTATGTATATACATATATACTTTACATAATAAACAAACAACCCTTAACGAAAACTGCCATAATTTTGAACAAACTACTTTGAGAATGATACAAAATGTAACCATCGAAAATCTCGATTGAGATTCTTAATGGACTAAATCGAACCAAATGGGTACAGATGGGGAAAGTTTTTGGAAAAATTTTAAAACCGCTTTAACTTAAATATTGTATCTGTTTAGAGTTATTTTACCTCCTACGAATAGAATCAAAAGTTTGTTTAGTATAGTTTTTGAATAATACTAAATATCTAAAACTTTTATATTGATTATTTTTATATGCATCAACTCTTGCTATAAAAGAGGTGATCAAAATTAGGTTACATAACAAAAAATGTTTCACTTACTTAGGATACACAAATTCGGGCCAGTTAGAAATTGTTGTGAAGTTTCTAAGTATTATCAAAATCTTTATCAGATTTTTTTAATAAATGCTATTCTTAGCACAAGGGGAAGACAAAATAGGGGTTGGAAGTCAAAAATTCATATCTCCCTGCGTAGCCATAGAGTCAAGTTCGTTCAAAGTTGTAAGCTGTCTAAATAATATTTAAATCTTTCACATAAAACCGTTTTTGATACGAACAACCCCTAATGCAATGAGTGAATAATAAGCACACAGAACCAAAAATTCATTACTCTCTTAGTCGGCTTCATCGAGCCTGATCAAAATTGTTAAACACCTTCTAAATACTGTATTACCAAAATCTTAGCTTTGAATCTTTTTTATAACTACAGCCTTTAGCGAAAGGGGTAGAAAACTAGGGGTTTGAAAATTAACAATACATTCACTTCCCAGTAAGCACACTATGTGAAAATAACGTTATTTTCACATGAAAAAAAGGTGAAAATGTAAAAAGTGAAAAATAATATATTTTTTTCACGTGAAAATCACGTAAAAAATGTAAAAGTGAAAAAGTGGTAAAATTTAAAATGTGAAATTCACGTATATATTTCACGTTTATTTGACTTTCTTATTTAATATACATCTTCACAAGTAATTTAGGAATATTGTGCAAACAAGCAAGAACTTATTAAGTTCCCATGTGTTAATTTGTTACCATGGCCGCAAAGATATTGAAATCAATTCGTTGTAAGAGTTGGGAAAAGTATAATAAAAAAATAACACCTGGTTTTTGTTTAAAGTATGTGTAAAATTGTTGGAACCACATAAATATAATAATTATGGTAACACTTCAGCAAGTAAAAGTTAAATCTTAAGAGAATACCAGCTGTTATTTTACTCATATTATTTTGTTTTGATTACCATTTTGTTAAATTGATGCATTTTATATTCAACTAACGATTTATCCCGTGATAAGCAAAAGACGATGTAAAATAATTCTAGGATTGTTATCCGTTCAAATTTCGTTTGCGGGCGAAGCCGCGACGAGCAACAACTAAGTAAATTAATAAAACTAAAATTAAACCAATAATTTCCCGCTTCACATCAGCGCCGTATAGTGAGCGCGGCCAATGGAAAGTCTTGACGCATGCGCAGAACGGCAAACAACAAACAAAGTTTAACAAAGGCCTAAGATAAGAAGCTCGCAAAATCCGCATCGCTCATTCTCATTTCTCACTCACAATTCACAAAGAAAGGAGAAGACGCTACTATTTGTGTTATCGTTTAGCAGTGTTTTATTCTTATACATTGTGTTAGAAGTGATTTGTACAGAATCGCCTATTTATCAAAGGTAAGAAATTAAAAATGATTAACTCCTAATAAGTAACTTGGATAGGTTTTCAACCAAAGTTTCACCTAAGACCTTTTCTATTCATAATTTTAAACACCTCATCCTGTATTTCTTAATTTGGTTTATAGTACTTAGTAGATGTAAACGTTATAACTTGTAGGCCTTAAACCTATAATAATAATAATACTGAACTTCAACCATTAAGTATAGGCTACTTAATTTATAAAATATGCCCTATCCAAGTTTTCCAAAGAGGTTATACGTAATGGAGGTTAAACAGACAATCGTGGTAATTGTATACAATATCCCCCACTCTGTAACTGATTTCCTATTAAGAGAAATGAAATATTTTTGGTTGATTATTGTTCAGAAAGGTTATTTTAGGCCCGCTCAAGCGTTTAAAGTAAAATAGCAACATTATTTTATCGTAAAAAATGTTTTTAGTCGGCGAGTGTTTGGTTAGGTTAGCGAGTGTCTGCAACGGTTTGTCAATAGAAAAATAGGTCCATTATTTGTTATTTGTAGGTCCATTATTACTTTCATTTAACTATTTTTCTATTGACAATCCGTTGCCGATAGCTAACCTAACAAAACACTCGCCAAATAAAAAATTTTTACGATAAAATAATGTTGCTATTTTACTTTAAACACTTGAGCGGGCCTAAAATAACCTTTGTGAACAATAATCAACCAAAAATATTTCATATCTCCATAGAAAATTAGTTACAGAGTGGGGGGATGTTGTATAGGCCTACAATTACCACAATCGGTATGATGTTGTAAACTTGGTTTAAATCAAAAGAAATCTGTTAATTCCAATAAGTTAAGTTACCTATCAACTTCATATTTAATCTACCTACTTTTTGAGCCTCCTATGATAGTGTCATGATTGTATTTTCAAGAATTATTTATTTGCCATTTACAAATAGGCCTAGGTCTGTATTTGCAAACATTGACAAACACTTACTCTTTGTCCTGTGCTTAATTGTATAACCTACTAATAGATTTCTGTACTGTGAGAACAGTACTGTATAATAGTTCTGTATTTATCATTAACAACATTGTACTTTTTTGTGGTAGGGCTACTGCAAATAGTTGTTTTCGTGTACTAAAATGAGTTCAGTTTAAGCTTGACCGTATTTAGTTACTATGGAACATAAGCTTATACATCAAACACATATGTAATGGTAATCAAGAAGTTATATAAGCTTATAGCGATAGAACGTCTTGACAAAGGGGAATCTTTAAAATGTGTACCAGAATATAAATAATTCACTTATCTATACTATACTTTATGTTTACATAGTTGTTCGTTCTAATTGATTTTTTAGGTTATCCGACCTAGGCCCAGACCCGTAAGGGGTTAGTTATGAGGGGGTCTACTGTAATTTGTGTTAACAGCTATCATTTGTAATTTTCGGTAATTGTATATACAATATCCCCCCACTCTGTAACGGATTTCCTATTAAGAGAAATGAAATATTTTTTGTTGATTATTGTTCAGAAAGGTTATTTTAGGCCGGACCTCTGAAGCGTTTAAAGTAAAATAGCAACATTATTTTATTGTAAAAAATGTTTTTAGTCGGCGAGTGTTGGGTTAGGTTAGCGAGTTGTCGGCAACGGTTTGTCAATAGAAAAATAGTTAAATGAAAGTAATAATGGAACTACAAATAAAAAAAGCAATTAATTTCAATTAGTAGACTTACAATTAAAAGAAACAAAACCTAGACAAAGAATTTACCTTCACAGTATGTACTCCACAGTAGGCCTATGTAGACACGAACAACACAACTAACAACAATTGCCAAGTAAAGGTAAAGTTGGCGGTTTTTTTTTTTATATACTGTGATTAAAATAAATATGAGATAATCATATGTATTTTAATCTCAGTATAAAATTTAAAAAAAACCTTCGCTGACTTTACCTTTACTGGGCAATCAGTTAATTGTTAGTTGGGTACCGTTAGTTGTGTTCGATTCTACATACTGTGAAGGTAAATTCTTTGTTTAAGTTTTAATTCTTTTAACTGTAAATATACTAATTGAAATTAATTGCTTTCTTTTATTTCTAGGTCCATTATTACTTTCATTTAACTATTTTTCTATTGACAAACCGTTGCGGATAACTCGCTAACCTAACAAAACACTCGCCGACTAAATACATTTTTTACAATAAAATAATGTTGCTATTTTACTTTAAACGCTTGAGCGGGCCTAAAATAACCTTTCTGAACAATAATCAACCAAAAATATTTCATATCTCTTCATAGAAAATTAGTTACAGAGTGGCCCATATTGTATACAATTACCCAATTTTCATTATGCCTAAATTCCCACCTTGGCCTAACTTAATATGTTCATAACATATCCAAAACATACTGGAAATAATATGTTTGACTGTTTGACCCATATTGAATATATTTAGAAATGAACATTTAACTTACAGCCTACAGATTAAAAATATCCATTAAGACTTTCTAATAGCCTAGGCCTATATAAGTAACAAACATACAAACCGTATGAGCTTAATATTTTTAAATATCGCATCATAAATGGTATGATGCTTATTGAACTCAATTGCACCCTCAATATTTAAACCGATAGATAATATATCACAGAGTGCCTACGGAAGTCTACCCATTTAGCTTAAAAGTTTATTTTGTTGCCGTTCACAGTTAGTTGTTAACCCTGTTGATATTAGAGACGTATACCGTAATTTACTTGCACCAGTAAAATATAGGCTACTAACAATCTCCGTTAACTTGACAACAAACAATTAATGATTATGAACAAATACAACCAATTAGACTAATAAATAAATAGGATATTAGAGGTTATGTCTAATGAAATTAGAATTGGCAATGAAAAAATTTTATAAATGGCAAAAACTGCTTTAAATAGTAAATGATGACCATACAATTTTAAGTAAATAATGGAGTGTTGTACAGGCCAGCCTTATATAATTTAGTAGTAAAAACTTGGCTTAGACTGTTTATGTTTCACTAAGTTTTATTCGTGAATAAATAAGTTATAAGCACTATTTACAATAAACCATACTATAACGTTCAGGATCTAATTAGTAATTATTATTAACTTAATTGTGTAGATTTTGTTCTTTATGGAATCTAAATTTATATTTTAAAAATTATAATTGTAATAACAATGTTAAATCCAATAAATTAGTTTTTGATAGGTAGGCCTACTTAAATAGGCCTAGGTGTAAAATATAACCTTTTAAAATTTCAGTAGGTAAGCTTATCTGTTGTTTGATTTGATAATCAGACACTTTTTCGTTAAAATGCTTTTTGCAAGTACAAGTTGATTTATTAGATTTTGTGAAGGTTTAAATGAATTCACGTAACTACCCCTCTTGATTTTTGACCTCAGGGCTCTGTCCCAATGGCCTTCAAAGTTCCCATGAACTTTGATTCATTCTTATTTGATTGGTAACCAAAAAAGGATTGCCGAGTGTGAACGAAGCGAACAAGCTTAACCTAAGAGCAATCGCTAATTCCTCGGGTTTGGGACAGCTAGTTATCCAATAAATTTCAAAGTTCTTCAGTGTAATTATGAGGAATAAAAATAACAGTATTTATAATTTGAGGTAAATATATCAAGTTTATGTCACAACTTTTTTTGACCAATCATACTTTGAAATGGCAATGGTTTCTGAGTAAATACATTCACAATAATTTATGTTTTAAATTTGATTCCAGGAATTTATTATTTCTAAATAAATGTTAATGTTTGTTTCTGATTAGGAGCTGTACTGAAACAATTTCCTGATGCGAAGGAAAAGGAGATCGAGGGAGTGGTGAAAGATTGGCTGAGGCCATCTAAAAATCGTCTACTGAGCAAGGAAAAATCAAGGTAGGTCTACATATTTTTAAATTTTTATTAGGTTATGAAGGAAAGTTATATTATGCTAAGGATGTTCTTGTCTATCCAACCGGACATTGGGATCCCCACTAAATCAAATCTTGAAAATCTCTGATACTTTGTGGTTGTCATAATGTCAAAAAGTAATTATTAACTACTTTATTTTTAAGGCCAGGTCCCAATTTGTTCGGATTAGCCGTTTTCTCATGTATATATATGACATTAATTTATTGATTTTTTTCATTTCAGAAAAAGAGTTCACGATGGAGATGAAGATAATGCTCAGTGAAACACAAAAACTATATGTGAAGCATATTATTTGTTTTTGATTCTAAATATACTGCCATTCTTTTAATTCATTTTTGTATTATTTAAGACAACCTAACATCTTTATACTTTTAAATGCCATACTTCTATGTTATAAGTATATATTTTTGGATTTATTCTATCACTTCAAAACTGATTTTACAATGATAGAGGAGTTGAAATAAACATTTCTTCTTTTTGAAGTGGTGGATAAGTTTTTATTTTTACATTCAAAAAGATATTTGACGCCATATAAGTGTTTTCTCAAAAGTAACAGTAAAGAAGGCCCTAAGGCAATGGTGAAGGCTGTGTATCTTGGTTTTTACTATATGGCTGTAACAGCAATAATTTTAATTTAATTTCAGTCCAACACAGCAGCTGACATTAAACAATATATGCACATATTTGAGCAAAAACTATGATTTAACTGTTTTAAAAATGACAGTGAAATAGAAGTTTTATTTTTAATATCGAATTGACACTTATCAAATTAAGTAGGCTGACATACAGAATTTTGATAATTGCCATATTTTCATTACTTAACAGAAATGTGAGCAAAATATATAAGTAAAAATAGGGAGTCAAAAAATGTTGTATTGCAAATTTATTTCTCACTATTTTAATGTGAATATAGGTGTCATTTTACAATTTATTCTAATAGAAAAAACTTAATTTTCCCTTTTTCCCATGTGAAATTTTGTGGTAGAAATGAGAAAGATTTAAAAAAAACAATATAAAAATTTAAACAACATGGATTTCATGCGAAAAAGGTTTAAAATGTAAAAATATTGTGATATTAAAACGTGAATTTCATGTGAAAAAGTGTAAAATGTAAAAATATTGTGATATAAAAACACGAATTTCATGTGAAAAAGGTGTAAAATTAAAAATATTGTGATATAAAAACGTGAATTGCATGTGAAAAAGGTTTAAAATGTAAAAATATTGTGATATAAAAACGTGAATTTTGTGTGAAAAAGGTGTAAAATGTAAAAATATTGTGATATAAAAACGTGAATTTCATGTGAAAA
>JAGFPH010000225.1:514826-540025 GCA_018207615.1 Philaenus spumarius | reverse complement strand
TTTTGGTGCTCCCTGAACCCCTAAAAAATGTTTAGTGGAATTATCTGAGTTGCTGCTCCCTGAACCCAAAAATATTTTTAGTGGAAATATCTGTTTTGGTGCTCCCTGAACCCCCCAAAAATGTTTAGTGGAATTATCTGTGTTGCTGCTCCCTGAACCCAAAAATATTTTTAGTGGAATTATTTGTTTTGGTGCTCCCTGAACCCAAAAAAGTGGTTTTTTGGAGATGTCTGTCCGTGTGTCTATGTGTCTGTAAGGATGGGTACAGAGCTGGAGACCATACCAACGGTCCGATTTTGATGAAATTTGGTATGTAGGTGTAGTTGTGGAATATCTCCAGGCGTTTTTTTATTTTTTTCAAATTTTGATTTTTAAGGGGTTTTACCCCCCACAAATGGCCAAAAAACGAGAAAAATATAAATTTCTCAAAACAGCTCTAACGATTTTGATAAAATTTGGCTTATTTATAGCCCTTAATGTACCCTACCATATGCAAAAACCTCATCTTTCTAAAATTTCTCGTTTAGGTTATAATAATAATAATAATAATAATAACTGATTTTGGGGGTTTTCGGCCAAAAAGGCGTTGCTTTTCAAAAATTTTCAAAACCTTTTTTCATGCATCTATACAGGCCTAATTGACATGTTTGGTGCAAATTTGTTCGAAATCGATCGAATAGTTTAAATAATAATAATAATATAACTTAATATGGATGTGTGTTACATGCATCTAATATTTTCCATTGTAACATTTTCCTACTTTTGCAATTCTAAAGAACCACCTCCTATGCTACTCTTGGGAAGGTATAAAGTTTCAACTGGGAGAAAGTATGTGGAGGTTATCTGGTACTGTTTATTTATCATTTACTGAGTATTTCAAATTAACTATGATTGCTTAATTACTTTTATTTAATTTTAATTTATTTAATTACTTAAGTTACCGTAATGTTAAAATAATGATTTTTCTTTAGGTCAAATTCTATGTACCGGTATTTGGTGTTATTATTTTAAGCAAGTATTTTGTGTTAACAAATAATACAACAAGCAAGCTATTTTCTGCAGATTTATTTTTAAACCAAGAGAATAAAATGTAAACAAATTTTAAAAGATTATTTATACTTTTTTAAACGTCCAATGAAGTTGATTCACATACTATGAAGTTATTGCCATTGCAACAACATTTGTTTTAACAATATCACGACACTGCTTTGCAAAGATTTAATAAATAATATGAATTAAGTCTTTTTACTTGATACCATTCGATTTTCTCTAATATTCGTATACATACAAATCATGACTCCTTAATTGATGTATAGAACCAAAAAGAAAGATTTATGCATAACTTCATGAATATTTATTTTAGTCGGATTATTTACGTTTATATGGCACAAGGTAAAATTAAATTACAATTTCTAACATTAAAAAAATTAATTTTTCTAATGAAGAAAAAATAATGAAGTTTATAACATCAAAATAATTTCATATTAATAATTACACATTTACTTACTTTTTCAGAAATAAGTTCAAAACTAAAACAAAACAACCAACAGTTTACTTGTGAAGCTATGCTATCTCAAGACAGAATCACGGAGGACAACTGAAGAGTAAATATTTATTGCTTAAAGAAATGTACTTGACCTTCAGTAACTGTCAGTGTCAGGTAAGCTAATTTGACAAGATCAGATGATTATTCCATCCTTTGCAACTTACTCCTTACTCCAATTGCAATTACTAGTTTTGCTATCATGCTATCATCAAGTTACCAATATTTTCAAATAACTAAATTTAATGAACATTTTTCTCATAAGCTAAAATTTAAAACCAATAAAACTGACTAAAAATATACAGAAAATGAAAACACATGCATAATTCAAAACCAGGCGAGTAAAATTATATACGTTTATTATTGTTATATAAATTAACAAAAGTAAAATTTAATGTGAATTGGAATTAAATACATTAAATTGAATTATGAATACAACCAAACAAACAGGTAACTACAAAAATTAACCAGGTTACCTTGATCACAAAATATATGTAACATACGTCAGTGATGAAATCAGAAATCGTTTGAAGTTAGAATAATTACTTTTTTATTTTATGCTATACCGTAATTAAGCTAAAAACCAGTCTCTTGACCTCTCAAGGACACAATAGACTTTTTTGCTGCAACTTATTTCTGTGGCTTTCTTGCACTTTAAAAATAAATTGAACGGCTTAGAAAATTATAAAAGTAATCAATTATTCCATCTTTAAAATACAATACACAAATATTCCTACCTCTCTTTTCTGTAATCACTATGTGATTGAAATTACAATCTCTGTATAATACTACTGTATCTAAGTCTTATCAAATGTTATTATAAAGGGCGCTCTAAACATTAGAGATCTTTTATGACAGTGAGACAATTGAAACGGTCCCCTTTCAGTACTCAAAAATAATCAACAACATTTTAACGATGTGTACATTTAAGCTTTGAAAACTGATAGCTAGGTAATAATCTTCAAGCAAATAGAATATGTGATCGCCAAACAAAACGTATCCCCCAGTAGCATTGCCAGACGAATACTACAGAGTGTCTGTGTATACATTCCCCAGCTGGAAAACAGGAAGAAAAACCTCTGCAAAAGATTTGCCAGTGCTCCTTACAGAGGCCGTAGTAGACGTAAGGACACAAGATTTAACAGATGCTCTTAGCCATATAGTGAACTAATAATCTTCAAGCAAATAGAATATGTGGTCGCCAAACAAAACGTATCCCCCAGTAGCATTGCCAGACGAATATTACAGAGTGTCTGTGTATACATTCCCCAGCTGGAAAACAGGAAGAAAAACCTCTGCAAAAGATTTGCCAGTGCTCCTTACAGAGGCCGTAGTAGACGTAAGGACACAAGATTTAACAGATGCTCTTAGCCATATAGTGAACTAATAATCTTCAAGCAAATAGAATATGTGGTCGCCAAACAAAACGTATCCCCCAGTAGCATTGCCAGACGAATACTACAGAGTGTCTGTGTATACATTCCCCAGCTGGAAAAAAGGAAGAAAAACCTCTGCAAAAGATTTGCCAGTGCTCCTTACAGAGGCCGTAGTAGTAGACGTAAGGACACAAGATTTAACAGATGCTCTTAGCCATATAGTGAACTGACTTAAATCGATCATTGGTCAAAATCGAGATTTATAAACTACAAGCAGAAGCGTTCCATTGGCAAACCAAGTGGTAGGACAGGAAAAATAATGGGTCGAAACTAACTGAAAAAAACCTTCCGTGTCTTAGAGGAGGATAATATCTATACAATTGTTCATACGTTGCTGCACTTGTTGTGAACACTATCAGAAAGCAACGCAATTTCAGATTATTTTTGACTCTACATCTTATCAAGACATAGGTGAGGACTACAATGATAGAAAACAGGCTTGTTGGCTTATCTCTGTTATTCGTAGTTCCTGACATTTCTTTAGACTCTAATAAAATAGTTCAAAGACTTTTAAAATCTAGAAAACATAGAATGGTTTTCTAAATGCAATTATTTAATTTTAGTATTCCAAATGTATATTAGATTGATGAAAATTCAACGAGTGTATGTTCACATCATGTACTTTATTAGAACTTGAGAAAACCGTAAAATGTATTAAATTTTACCTATAAAATAAAAGTTAAACATTCCCACTGAACTAAAAATTAAAGTCGAATCTTCTTACTGAGAAACAATTATAAGCATTGTCATACAGAGAACATAAAACAGACCATTTTACAACTAATGTTTAAATAAACTTTCAAGGAGCAAACCAATGATAGCAACCAGACCCACAGTAGTTCTCCTTCCAAACTTGACTTCTGGATCCAATACTGAGTTTTATATTATAGGCCCTATCTAATAATATATTTATTTAAATTCAATTTCTTAATATTATTAAGTATGATACTTGAGTCCTAGAAAAAATAAACACTCCTTCTTTAGAAAAACAAATAGTTGAGAAACACCTCTAATTATATTTTTTCAAGATTATTCTTATACATTTTTTTGCTGCTTTGTCAGAGAATCAATATTGCTTATGCAAGTTCTACCTCAGTAAACCACAGCATAATCTATACTCTAGTCTGAACTAGGGGAAAGTATATATAGACATCTCAATGTATACAAATAATCTTACTAACCCTCCAGGGGTCGCTTCAATAATAGTCACGTGAGGAGTCGTAAATAATTAAAATTCATTTCTAAAAAAGGTAGTTTATTGAGTAAAATGTTATTTAACATGTATTTTGTAACACAAATCAAGTTTTACAGTGTGTTTCAATAAAATTTTTTACATTTTGTGTTGTTTTATAAGCATTATAAAAATATTGTTCTTACTAGAATATGAAGACGTACAAATGTTTCGGAAGTTAAACAGATGGGTATCTCTTCTTTAAATTTGTACAAATGAATATAAAATTAATAATAAAAGGTTGTATTTATATTTATATTATAACCTCAAAGATTTAAAACACTTTCTTATTCATTTCTATTCATATTGGCAGTAATACAGAATATTGTTCTGAACAACAGAAACACAAATATTACTAACGTGAAGGGTCGCACACGGTGGAAAAGTCCAGTTGGTAGAACGATTGCAGTACAGCTGCCAACTGAAGCATCTGGGAAGAGTGCTGGTGTCATAACTGAGTAGTGAAAGAGTTTGTGGGAAGGTAGGGGAGGGGTGGAAGATTGTAAAAGCTCCGCTCAGTTTTTATAAGTAAAATACAAAACTCCGGTCGACTAGACCACGACGCGACCTCTGAAGGCTTAAAAAAATTCTTATTATATTTTTCAATTCTTCTATAAACTACTAATTTATTTTTTCCAGATTAGGCTTACCTACTTAAATATTTAAGTTACTGTAAAAGGGTTTCTCTGCAAAAAAGCATCAGAACAACATTTTTACTTTGTAAATCATTAGGATCCAGATAGTATAGTCTGTTCTCAAGATTGTAATTCTTGAGAAAGTTGGCTACACCAAAAGTTCAATTTAGACTTTTTTAATAGTGGAAAAAAAGGTGTGTGAGGTCAGTGGCGAAACGTATTTCAGGAGACCCCCCCACAAAAAATGTACGTAGCCCCAGTTTATTGAGCACATTTTTTTAACACTTACACGAACAACCATAGGTTGACTTTATTTGGACAAAGAATAGATCACACTTTACACTCACTATTCAAATTTGTACATAAAATAGAATTTAGAGAGTTAACATGATATTTTAGTAATGTATCTAACTAAATTTTAAATTTGTCGTCAGTAGCCATTCTTTTTTTTTTTAATTTACAAATTTAAAATAGCTTACACTTTACCATTATAAAATAAAATCTGTGGCGCAGTACTTAGTTTCAGAAGTTGTATTGATACATTGAGAAATATATATACATACAAATCCAGTAAAGTAAAATTAAAAAAACATAGATGAAATAAAATAGAAATTAAAAACAACACAAAACACACACATGTACCATGGTTGGCGAATCACCTTAGTCATGGAAGCAAACTGAATAAATAAATAAATACTAAAGTGCAACTTACATATATTATAGTGTTTTGACTGTAAAGAATAATTTATATTATCTTTTTTAGTTGGTTTTGGCAACAGTCTCTCTTTTCTTCTCACTTTTTTTGTTGCAAACACTTTGATTACTTTATTCAAATCCTTATTTCTAGCTCGTTCATTTTTAATACTCAATAAGCTGAGGCCACTCAGTCTCTCTTAGACCATTGTGCACCTTAAATAATTTTCAATTGGCTTTAATTTGGAAAATGAGCTCTCCGCACTCGCCACAATTGCAGGTAAGGTCAAGAAAAGAAATAAAGCAGTGAACAAGTTCTGGAAGCTAGATCAGATTGAGTAGCTTTCCAAAAAGAGCAGATCTGCTAACTGTTGTATTGATGTATTTGTTCAATATCTGATTTCAGTGCCTTTCTAAAAGAATTGATTTGAAAACCAAGGTCGACACTTCATATTCGTTAACCAGGGTTTTCACTTTCTTAGAATATTCAACATCGGTTCATTCTTCAATAAAAATGTAGGAGAAAGATCTGAGAAAAGGCTACTGATTTCTGTCACATCTTTGCACCTATCTGTCACATCTTTGCACCTAATTTTTAACTGGGAAATCAATGTGTCCAGAGTTGCATAAAAAAACAGATACTTTGAAATATTTTTCCCTGTCTGTCAATCTGTCGTCTTGACAAAGGTATCAAAATGGTTCTTTACTTTCTTATTTCTCAAAAATCAAAAATATTCACTTGCAAACAATAAATTTTAATATAAGCACAATTTTTATTTTTGAAGTGATAACTTCTATTGGTCCGTTGGGCACTTTCGACTTGGCTATGTTTTCGAAATCTCGCGTCACGCCAGATTTCTCGCGAGATCTTGCATCACGCCAGATTTCCCGCGAGATCTCACATCACGCCAGATTTCTCGCGAGATCTCGCGTCACGCTTTTGTTTAGACACAAGTCAGATCGTGGAGAGGGAATATTATTAATACATTATTTACATTTATTAGCATAGCAATCAAATTAACACATAAGAATTAGTTAATATAATATAACAGCTGATTTCGCCCATCATCTGTAATTCTTAAACAAAACCCAGCGTAGATTATATTTTGGGGTTATGTTTACAACTTCAACCATTAAAATTTCTTGTGATGTTAATTTTCTTATATATTAGTTATACAACTAATGTAGGCTTCTATAACTATAAGTTATATGGGCTTCTACACGTTATAAGATTTGCTTTGGGGTTATAAACTGTATATAAAACTAACCTTTGATCATCAATATATTCGTTTATACAAATTTAAAGAAGGATACCTACTGTTTAACTTCGCAAACATTCGTACATCTTTGTATAACATATTTGATTATTAATTTCTTTACTGTAATATTAACAACTTCTAAATCATTTGAGCTATCAATATGAAATAAAAGGTAACTAAAAGATAATATTTTTACCTTTCTTTAAATATATAATAACGGATATAAATAAACAATTTGAACAAATAGGCCTACAGTTTTATAATCCTTATAATTGTACACATTTACCGAGTTAAAAATCCCCGTAGTCATAGAAGTTATCACTTCCAACGTGTGGTCTTAAGCACACCCGGTTAATTTTTCTTTGTTTATTTTACTTTCAAAGATATGACATGATTGTAAAATAAAACTACAAATAATGTTATACTGTAGTTTAAAATGTTTATTATAATAACCCTCGGGCCCTCTCGATACGCAGGCCTCCTCGCGCCGTAGACCCACATGTCGGGATTTGCGGAGGTGTACATAACGTCACTATGTGAGGTGTTGAACTGTGTAATTTTTAAAGAGGACTTGAGATATAAAAGTAACATTAACATTTGACTTGTTATTTGGAAATATACAAGTTTGATAAAAGCTGATATTATTAACATTTAAAAATCAATGAGACTGCTCAAATACAATCAGTTGGAATAAGTCAGTTTACCACTACAGTGTGTGACTTCCATGAGTAGACTTTCACAACAACAAACTCATTGAATGCATTTTACGCAATGACTTATTTCTAGTGCAAGTGTCAGTAGTTATCTGTTACTTAGTGAAATCAATGTGTTGTGAAAATTTCTTTTTGAAAAAGTGGAGGCAATATAATTAGTATTTTAACAAAATGGTGGCAGTATTTGAATAACAAATTCCTTGCACTCAGTCCCCATCTCTCCAAAGATCCTTGACTCTGATTTTGTGATCTGATCAGGTTAGTTTTAAATGAAATAGTTGTATAAATAGATATCATGGCACAAATTGAATGACTAATCCTCACTCAGAACATTTTAGCTCCTGAATCCACAATTTAAGCAGAGGCATATCATAGGATTAGCGGTGTAATTAGGCCACTCTATTGCATAGTGCCTTATAAAAGTATCTGGAAACGCTGTATGGAGTTATCATGGAATTACAGAACAGCCCCATATACAAAATCATTCAAGATACAATTATTTGACACCTCTACATTACGACACCATAGTTTAAAGATTCAAATAAAGATTAGTAAATAAACACTTTCAGGAATGGATAGTGAGGAAGAGTTACTATTGAGTGGACTGCTGCATCTTAACTCCATCTGATTTTGGTATGTTGTGAATATTGAGAGAGTTTTTCTTTGAAATCATAAAATCTGCAACATTTGAGAGAAGTAATAGATGCCACTTTATGTACACAATCAATATGTGCATGGACAATAATAATCACTTCAAGGAGTTTCTTTGAGATGTAAGTTTTAATTGCAAGAAATAAGTTTAAAAAAAGAGTTACAGTTAAAGTGTATTTTCATGAATACAGACCTAAAAATTTTATATGACCTTAAGACAGTTTGTTATACTAATCAAATAAACGGTATCAGTTAACTGACACAAACTTTCTCCCAACTTACTGTAGTCAAAATAATATTGTTTTTATTCATTTTATTTACTACTTTTTAGAACAAAACAAAAAAATAATATTCTACCTACGTCAATCGTATAAAAAAGTTATTGTCCCAGGCGGGATTCGATCGCGCGACCTTTGAATTACTGGCCGTCTTCTCTACCGTTGTGCTATCCCTTGCGGCCGTTGCCGTGATGCTAGATTGACAACATAAACTTGTTTATTTTTTAACATTTCCCCATAATTATGAAACGCCGAAGTTTTGATAAAAGCGGATGGTGTCATTTTGTTTGGCATCTTAAGCACTATAAATACTGAAAATTTGATCAAAATCGTTAGAGCCGTTTTTGAGAAATTTGCATTTTTGTCGTTTTTTATTGGTTTTTAGGGGTAAATTACCCTTAAAAATTAAAAATTCCAAAAAATGAAAAAAACGCCTGGAGATATTAGGGTTTAGTACCTACATACCAAATTTCATGAAAATCGGACCAATAGTGTCCCCTCTGGTCGTGTATACATACTGACACACTGACAGACAGACACCACGTTAAAAACACTTTTTTGGGTTCAGGGAGCACCAAAACAAAAAATTCCACTAAAAATATTTTTGGGTTCAGGGAGCACCAACACAGATAATTGCACTAAACAATTTTTTGGGGTTCTGGGAGCACCAAAACAGATAATTCAACTGAAAATTCAAATTCGAACGTTTTTACGAAAACAATACTTTCTCCACATACTACGTATAGGGTGGAGAAAGTAAAAATTAAACAATTTTGAGGTGTAAACGTCTATAGGCACACCACGTTCCAAAAATTTGTACACGAGTGTATATAGCAGAGTATATAGTTTTCTTGTTGCTAGGGGTGAATCGGATTTTACCGTCACGCATTTCACCATGCATTTTGTGGGCCACCTATAGAAATATACATTTCAATAATAAAGCCAGAAAAAGTATTCCATAAAAGGAATAAGAAAAACTGTCTAACATGTTTTTATATACATTTTTGGTTTACTAGGGAATGACAAGTCTTGGGGATATGTGACATTGATTTTGGATGAATGTGCTATAGATCAAATTTTTGTAAAAAGAAAATACTAAAGTAACTTAATAAATTGTATTAGGGTTATGATTGACTAAGGTAGACAAGCAAGAGGGTATAAAAGCTTAGGTTTTCATGCAAAAGATTCTTTTCAAGTACTCAACCTCAAGCCTTTATAATCTAACATAATAATTTAACTAAAGAATAGCACATTTAAAAATTCTTTTTATTTTGTTAATCGATTAAAAGCTAGACAAAAACAGAACACAAGTATATATACATAAGATAAAATATTACAATATTAAAGTATGAATTAAATTCTCAACAACATAATAATTACTAGACTAATTAAATTAATTTTGCACATAATAATTATTCAGTCATGAAAGTATGATATTATATCACCATTTGGTTTATACAAACTTTCATCAACATTAAAATATTCAAGTAAAATACCCAAAACACTACAATCGTTTTGCCATCAAACTCATTCCAGGAGTGATCGTCGTGTCAATTTTTTTGTCATACGTTACGCTATCAGTAGTCATGTCACTATATTTTACTTTACACAGTTCATCAAATTCCAAATTGAGCCCAATTTTATATGAAGCATTAGCAGTGAATATCGCTGTGCTTATTTGTGGGATATTTTTCTGCTTTGATTTTCCTAGTGATCTTCCAAGTGCCAGCGAATATTTCACAAGATCTAAAACAGAAAATTAATGTTAAATTAAATATGGAAAGCCTTCAGTGCACCAAATAAAATCAGCTTGATCCCTAGTTTATCAAAAACAAAAATAATTATTGACCTAATATTACAAATTACAACTGTATTTGAATGATAGGTTATCTATTGTTACCAGTTGTTATGGTATAATAACGTTACCAAATTCCTGTTGTTTTTACAATTTATTAACAGATCGCTTTTAGATTGTTTACACATGTTTTACTTCATAGTGGTTTATTTATGTTTCACAATATCTAAATTGCAACAAATTTGCTGCTCAACAGCCAAAGTGTGCAATTCTAGTGAATTCCTTACTTCCCACAATCTTTGCTCACTTCAGTGGATGTACTATGTTTCTAGAGTTCAATCATTCTTAGTAGAGGGAATGCAAAAAAATAAATGCACAATTCAAAGATAAATTGAGCAATTTTATTCAAAAAAGGTTTTAAACAAAATAAAAAACACTATTCCTACAGCTGTTTAATAATATGCGTTTTTCCATACTCACAGCAGTGTGCAAACTAAACACATGTGTTCAGCGTTAAATTTTATATCTCTTTGTTTTACTTTATCGCACTCCAGCTGTTTACTTTGCGTACTGTACTTAAAAAGTAAACAGCTGATGTAGTCTATGTTTTGAAAATTTTGATTGTTATGGAACTAACCTCTGTAAAACAGATCTTTTTAAAAACTAAAACACTAATTTAAAATGTAGCTGTAGAAAAACGTTGTGTGTCACGGGTGCAAAGTTAAATTTGCCACACTTGATAAACTTTGCACCCTAGATACACAAATAACTATTTTACAGAAACTTAAACACTCCTGAAACTCAAAAACACCCCTTCTTAGACATACTAGTAGTTTTCAATAGTGAGTAGGACCTCCTTTTAGCCTTACTAACTCTTGGCACCTTCTGGGCATACTGTTTATAAGGTCTAGTACTGCACAAATTGGATAAACTTTATATTTAAGGTCAGTATTATCTGAAGCCTCCACTTTAAAACACTCAATAGGTTTCATAGTTATTGAACACTTCGTTTTAGTAAGAAGAATGTTATATTCTGGTTCATTTTTAGTAATATAGTATTTATTTTCATATTAGTTTAGTTTATAAGTTCTCATTTCAAGACTCTTCTATAACCGAGTGGCAAATTCCCAAAATATTAAAATTTCCTCTTAAATTGGCAACTTTAGTAATTCAACAGTATTTACACAATAAAATAAAATTATACAAAATATTACACTGAGGCTGGAATATCTAGAGCTGTGGGCTACGTCACTGGAGGGGGAGAGATAAACACAGCACAGCTTGCTAGTAGCCTTGCCACAAACATTGTGCTACCACTAACTCACTTTGGTAGTATTGTCTTTTTTAGTGAAAAACCCCATTTGATTATTCCTTGTCGGAACTTTTTTTAATATAAGTTAACTTTTTTGAAGAGACATGTATTGCTTTACTCAGCAACACCTACATGACAAATGTCTTCATGTCAGGTTAGTACAAGGCCACGCATGCGCTAGAACGTCCTCTTCCCCAGCCCACCCTGTACACTGTTCAAATTTTATTGGTTGCCACAGCTCAAGATATTCCGTGCGCAGTGTACATACCTGTTCCAATTCCTCGTTGTCTAAAGTCAGGATGTGTGCCTAAGAACATCAACTCTAAAGAGCAGTCTGCATTGTAGGTAGCGAAAGCATCCACCAAAGAGTCCACCTAAACTCAAAAGTTTTTTAAAATTAAAATGTTTATAAACTGTGTATAGGTACTAATTAGTCATACACAAAATAATTATGTTTTTTTTTAATGTACAAAATATTTAAGACAGTGTCTTTAGTTGTATTTAAGCGCCACAGCAAGATATGAAATAAGAAACACTTCATAGACTATCATTTAATATTTACTTATTTGAAGATTTAAGGAAGTCAAAATACAGAGAAAACAATGTAACTTTATTATTATTTAGGGTACTGATGAAATAAATTTGTTTAATGTTCTTGGATATAATATTTTTGCTAAATGCACTGATATTATAGAGCAGAAAGTGTGATATTCTATGTAGATAGTTCCATTGAGTTTAGTAAATGACAAATAAATATGGTTACATCCATTGCTTTGATTTTAGATATTGATGGCTGCAGTAAAGTCTACTTAAAGTTACTTTGTACAGGCTACAAACTTTTCTGAAATTGGATTTTTGCAAGAATTAACGCCGATAATTCAGAATACATTAATAATGAAATTTAGTTGGTGAATTATTACAAATTTGTTATTCTAAAATTACTGTTGTATTTTAAATAAAATCAACAGAAGGAAAAATCTGTATAAAATACTTAAACGTAGACCATATGATAGGATTTTACAAATTTTGTTTATAAATATTGTAGAAATTTAAAATTAGAAATAGATTATGTTAGAAATCAAGGCTTAACTAAAATTATAAGCTGTAACAGGGATGTTGACTGGAAGAGTAAATAACAAGAACTAGATGAACTAAAACTAAACAATGATACAATATTGACTGATCCAAGTGTTTCAAACAATGACTGTCTTATCTATTCAAAGTTTGGGTACACTGGATCAAGATAAGCTTCTTCGTCTGCATTCAAATCCCAATTCACTTTTCATTATTCCAACCTCAGAGAAATAATTAATAGCAACAACTAAAAGATTAAAGCTTAAAAAATCTACTAGTATAGTTAATATTAATATAAATTCAATAAAAATACAAAATTGATGTCATTGCTTCTATATTTAATCATTCAATTTAAGTTTTATTACAGAATGATGTCTTCCCTGAACTAAAGGTGTGTTCATTGAAAAGTTAGGTAACTTTAGCAGATTTGATCATTTTAAGACCTATAACTTACTTTTAGTTTTTGAAAAAAAAACCTTTAAAAAATCATGATATATTATGTAGGTTAGTTAATTATTTGAGCTATTTGCATTTCTTCAGTGAAAACACTTACATTTTACTAAAGATAAATCAATTGATGATGTTCTTATTGCAGTTACAGACATAATCTACAATAGTTTAAATATAAAAAATAAAACTACAGGATTTTTTATTGATTTTAAAAGGGCTTCTGATTTTGTGGATCATAACATTATTCTGAAAAAAGTGAATGGAATCAGAAGTAAGGCCCTGAACTGGTTTAGAAGTTGTGACATAGTTTGAAAACATGAAAACAACAAGTAAAAATAGGTAATCACTTAGTTAGTATCCTTAGATGCACCCAGAACAGCTAATGTAGTAGAATCTGGAGTAATACTCCAAGGGTCAGTGATTTCTGCTTCCTTAATTCATATTTTCATAAATTATTTATTTAAACTCCACTTTAACAGACAAATTTTTAGACTATATCACTTTTTTTAATTCACATTAAGATAAGAAGGCACTGGGAGAAACGATCGCTCAAGACCTACCTCTTTTGAGTGACTGGTACTTGGTAAATAACATGGAAGTTAATATTAGTGAAAATAAATGTATTAATTTTATATGTTTGTCATTTCCTTTCAAATATCATTCTTCAAAATACAATATGTTGGGATGTAATTTCCAAGTTATTAAAAAAGTAAAAATATCTCAGGGTATTCCTTGACCAGAAACTTTGTTGGGAGAACCACATTTCAAAAAGAGAGAAAGCTTCTTTCCTTTAAATCAACAGTTAAAAATTTTACCCATACAACATCTTTGCGTATAAAGTTTTAAAGATATTTTATATAAAAAGTTTAAATAGAAGTAGGAACAACTTATTTTACAATACTAGAAGTGTAAATCGCAGGGATTTAAAATTAAAAAAAGTTCACCAAAATGTGTTAGGCTTTCTTTTTTATTGAAAAGAATACTTGGGGTCCAAGTATTGTAACCAGCTTCTGGGATATATTAGATGCACTAACTAATTATGTTTTTTCAAATGAAATAGGAAAGGGCTATAAGACCTGATATTAATAATGTTTATTTTTTGTATAATGTATTTATTGTTTAAGTAATGTTATATATGCTTTGGGTTGTTGGTTCTGCGACAGTTTTTGGTGCTCGGGCGGGATTTGAGGCATGTTCTTGAATGTGTGTGTGTTTGAGAGTGTAAGTGTGTTTATGTAATATATTATAGTGAAGCATAATTAACTTTTAGTTTCATTTTACTTAGTAGACAGTTGTGTAGCCTATATTTTTAGATTTTATACATTATGTTTTAGAAGTAATTATTATTTGTACTTTTGTTTGTTTATTAATTTTTATTTGTAAGATAAATTTCTTTTGTATTTATGTATTTTTTGTTTCGAGGTTAAGTGGAAGAGACTACTCAATGATCCTAACTTCGCCTCACGAAATAAAGATTATTATTACTATTATATATTGAAAAGTGACTTTTATTTGTAGCATAGAATTTTGATTTTTGTAAAAGGTTCTATTTTTAGTTACTGAAAAACCTTGTGTTTTAGATTCTGTGTATTTTTATTCTTTATTTTATTTTCAGAATTCAGATTATTTTTGAGTCTTATATGTTTGCAAGTGTTAATTTTATTTGTTTGTGCATGTTAACAAACAAATATTTTCCATATGATATAATTATATTTTGATTAATTGTTTTGTTAGCAGACACTGCGCATGGTGATGTGTTTTGTTTTTAAAGTAAACAATTTCATACTCTAATTTGTTTTTGTCGTTCATTTGTAAGTGATTACACTCCTGACATTGTTGTTAAATAAATTCCTAGTTTGTATTTCTTTGGTGAAGTTAAAAAAATATTCCATTCTATATTACTACATAAGCAAAATTTAGGGAAAATCTGCCTAGGTCTAGTGTTTCCAAAAGTTTTATTGACACTATCAGGCCGTTCAGCCATGAAGCTTCATGAAATATTTTGCTTAGTGTATTTAGATAAAAAGTTAAAACTATTATATATATTTTTCTGATTATATATTTTAAACTTCTAAATTAGTACAAAATAATAATGGTATAGACTCTTCTTTAAATTACGTAAAATTTCATGCTTTATTTTTAATATTATGTTCTTTATAATACCGTGAAGGTTTATAAAGTTAATTCGCTTTTTACGAATTGCTGAATTGTTTTATTTTTAACATAAAACTGAAAACCTTATAAAATTATAAACATGAAGTTATAAATATTTGAATTTTATAGAAAAACTGAAAAAAGTAGAAACACAAACACAATTTTTCCTAATTTTAAACAAATTAGTAATAACATGTGCAACTTACACTTGCAACAGTGGTGTAAGTGTAAGTTGCCAGAGTAGCCCAGTCGGTATAGGTTAAAACTACCAGTAATTTGCAATATGGCTGATTTTTTTTATAAGTACCTTAAAGTATGTACATTAACATAAAAAAAAGTTTACCAGTCTATCGATTTCCCAAAGTCGAAAAAAAAATTGATTATAATTTTTTTTTGTTTATCCTTAATATTTCGAGCTATGATGAAGATAGAGAAAAATAAAAAATACCACCGTGTAGGGGAGGTATTTTTCAATAAAAAAGATCATATGTATTTATTTCCTCCGAGCAATGGTTTGTCTGGAAAAAATTCGATAATGCAGGTATGTATTTTGCAGCAGGGGAAATCGCTAAAAGGGGACATCTTATTCATATATGAAGCGTTGGGTCATTCTAAATTGGCCGAATTTTAATATATCGAATTGAAACTTGACATAGGAGTTAAAATATATATTTTAAACAATTATGCTGAGTCTCAGCTTGTTATCTTGAAAATGACCCGATCTAGAGCCACTTGACTCATCAATGGGTTTCTCGATTTTAGGAGTACCGGACCCACAAACTAATTTTAATCGGCTCCAGTTTAGAAAATTTTCAAAATATCAACCTGAAAGTTTTTTACAAGTTAAATCTATATATTTAAACAAGTTCAAGGAGTATAAACGTTTTTCATTATTTACTTTTAAAAGCACAAGTACATTAAAAAAGTATAATTTTAGACCTTTTTAGATTTTTCATCAAAACGCTTGAGTTGATCAGCTGCAGATTAGTAATTTTTGCAAATATAGTTTTTAAAATAAGTATAGCAAAAAACAATTGTATTTGTAACTTCTGTACCAATTTTTAAATCGATAAGTTAAAAAATGTCAAAAATGGAGTCGTTGAATCCAAAAATGTTATAGTTAAAACGAGATAGGTAAAACAGAAGACTATTTTCAAGTGCCTCGTTTTTAAAAATAACAAGAAAAAAATCGTTCATACTTACTAAGAATATTTATACTGGTGTACTCAACTTGTAAAACAAATTTGTTGTTGATATTCCAAAAATTTATGAAACTGGAATAGATTGAAATTAGTTCGTGGGTCCGGTACTCCTACAATCGATAATCGAAATCAACTCCTAGATCGGGTCATTTTCAAGATAACAAGCTGAGACTCAGCATAAATGTTTAAAATATATATATTTTAACTCCTACTTCAAGATTCAATTCGATATATTAAAATTTGGCCAATTTAGAATGAGCCAACGCTTCATATATGAATAAGATGTCCCCTTTTAGTGATTTCCCCTGCTGCAAAATACATACCTGCATTTTCGAATTTTTTCCAGACAAACCATTGCTCGGACGAAATAAATACACATGTCCTTTTTTGTTGAAAAATACCTCCCCTACACGGTGGTATTTTTTATTTGTCTCTATCTTCATTCCAGCTTGAAATATTAAGGATAATCGAAAAAAAAATTATAATCGATTTTTTTTTCGACTTTGGGAAATCGATATACTGGTAAACTTTTTTTATGTTAATCTACATACTTGAATGTACTTATAAAAAAAAATCAGCCGTATTGTAAATTACTGGAACTTTTGGTCTAAAATTACCTCTACCGACTGGCTTAGAGGCACAGTGTACTACTAAGGGAACAGAGTGGTACAATATTCAAACGCACTTGTCCAGTTAGCTAGCAGTTAGAACTTGTAACACAGGTGCGTAGCTTTGAGACCAGTTACTGCCGTTCAGCAAGATGTTAAGCAAGGAAAAAAGTTAGAATAAAAAATATAATTTTTGCTTATAATCCGTCCCTACAACATTTGATAGAGAGGACAGGTTTTTGAAATATGTTTGTTTCACTTATATATCTTTTTCAAGAAGTTTCTAAGAACAATATTACAGAAGGCCTAAAGGTATAAACATCTTTATTTCAAATTGAAATCAGTTAAAATTTAAATTGTATAAATTAATATTTTAAAACATTGTTATATTTTCTCTATGCTAAGTCTGTGCTATATTTTATAATGTTTAAAAATAGTTAACGTACATATATCATATCATTTATAAGTCCGATGGAATTCTTCTCTACGCACTTTGTATCTCTGAACTTTTCGAAATAGTTCTGTTCTCCAGGTATTCCTTTGACCTTGAACATATTTTACAAATAAGCTAGGTGAAAAATTAAGTTTTTTATTCATATATGCATGCATGATAAACAAAATATTTTGTACCTTAAAATATTCTGCTCATTAGAACAATAAATTACAAAGCCTTATCACAAATGCTCAATGTGAACCCCATTAGTCACACAGCAAATGTCCAAGTGGCATTCTAAGTCTGTCGAAATAGATGCCAGAATATTTCCTAATATTAACCCTTTAGTATATGTAAATACTGAGGCAGGGGTATGTAAACAAAATCTTGATGTATCCTCACATGACATAGTTGCATAATGTCAATCTAGCGAACATGATATAGATTCAACAAGCAGATCCAACAAGACAACATTAAGATATATAGCAGCCTTCCACTGCTTCATACATAGACTTACCACTGTCCCATTGAACAAGAAAGATTACCACAGTGAAATCAACATCATCAAACACATAGCCGAAGCCAACGGGGGCAAGAGCACATTAATAGACAAACTGATTAAGAACCACAGTAAGAAATTAAATATAGAAAACACACGGAAATAGACACAGCAAAGATTAATAAGTGTATTTCTTCATAATACATCAACCACTTGCCCAGGGTCTTAAAGAATATATTCAAGAAACACAATATAAAGCTTTGTTTTATTACAAATAATAGTATATCCTCTTCTCGTATCGACCCCTACAGAAAAAAAAGTCCGGAGTAAACAAAATAAATTACACCTATGTTGGCCTTACCCAAGTTAAAAGGATACCAAATGCAAAGCAAGTTTTTTCAAATAACAAAATGTATTAACGAATGAAAAACAAACAGCACTATGAGATTGCATTTATAAAGAATAATAAAATTTAATTAGTCATACATGCTATGTAAAAAATATAAAAAAAGTAAAGAAACTATCAAGCAAAACATATTGTAGCATTTGTGATAGATTCTGTTAGCCTTCTGGCATTCCAATAAAGTTAAGTGATATTTCACGAATTTCACAAATTTTCATACTTCAAGTGAAATCCTTCATTGTTCGTTCTGAGTTTAAGTCTCCATAGATTACACATAATTTAAAGAGTTTGGAAGGATTAGGAATTATGGGCGTGAAAACATTGATTTATTAAAATACTTGTTAAGTAACGAAAGTTGGGACAGCCTCAAAAGTATAAACAATTTAAATGAGAAATTTGATTATTTTTACGATTCTTTTATATTTTTTCTAAATGTTGCTTGTCCTCTAAAAAGAACGAGATTGGGAAATAAGCGCAGGTGCTCAAACTGGATAACAAAAGGAATTCTTGTATCCAGGGATAAATTGAAATTTTACTATGAAATTTACAAAACATCAAACAGTTTTACATTTAAGGAATTTTATAAGAAATATAAGCGAATTTATAGGAAGGTAATATTAGGGGCAAAATCGTATGAAGTTTCAAAAAAAATTGGCTCTTCGCAAAATATTAGTAAAACAACATGGGAGATAATTAATGAACTTAGGAAACAAAATTACAAATCTGGGGAGATTAATTTAAATATTGATGGAATTAATCATTCAGAACCATCGTATGTGGCAGAGTTGTTTAATAATTTTTTTATTCGTAATACTGCAAATAGCAACACTCTTGATCCGGTAGGAAATAGTGGGGGGAGTGGAGTGTCATCATTGTTTCTTTCGCCTGTGGGTGTGGAGGAGGTCTCCAGGGTGTTTAGCAGTCTGAAGAATAAAACAGCTACTGATATTGATGGAGTTTCCACGTGGCTCATCAAACAGTGCTCTGATGAACTTATCAAACCTCTTATGGTTTTAGTTAATTCTTCATTTTCTAAGGGAGTATTCCCTTCAAAATTAAAACATGCTAAAGTACTTCCACTCTTTAAAAAGGGAGAAAAGGAAGATATAAATAACTATAGGCCAATTTCTTTATTACCTGTGTTCAGTAAAGTTTTTGAAAAACTTTTTTTGGCACAACTTCTTAGCTATTTAAAAAAATTTAATATCCTTTTTAGTGGCCAATATGGCTTTCAAAAAGGTAAGTCTACAGTGGATGCAATAGTCGAGTTAATGGACTTTGTTGTGGAAGGTTTGGATAAAAAAAATAAAGTTATGAGTATTTTTCTGGACCTTTCAAAAGCATTTGACTGTGTGGATTTCAAACTATTGCTGGATAAGTGTGAAAAAATTGGCATTCGCGGGCAACCTCTATTATGGTTGGAATCGTATATATGTAATAGGTCACAAAGTGTGTCTGTTGCAGGAAGGCTGTCTAAACAGGTCCAGTTGAGATATGGAGTCCCTCAGGGATCAGTTCTTGGGCCAATACTGTTTTTAATTTATATAAATGACCTTTCGTCAGTAATAAACGTGGATAAGCTAATTCAGTTTGCTGACGATACAACTTTGACCTTTCAAGCAAATTCCTTAGAAAGTTTGGAGCAAAAGGCTTTCTTACAGGTCAATGCCACAAATCAGTACTTGGATGAAAATAATTTGGCAGTAAATCCTGGAAAAACTAAGTACATGTATTTTAGTCTAAAGCATGACATGAACCAGGCGCCAAGTGTCTTTCTAGGAGAGGAAGAACTTGAGGAAGTAAACTCAGTAAAGTTCTTGGGCCTCCTTATTGATAATAAGCTTTCTTGGAGGAATCATATTGATAGTATCAGTGCAAAGATTGCCTCAGGAATATTTGCATTGAGAAACTTAAAGCCATATTGTACACCCTCAATTCTTTTGACCGCTTATTACGGGTTAGTATATCCCCACCTGTGTTATGGAATCCTTCTCTGGGGAAGTTCTTCTGTTCAGAATCTTCTCAGAATATTTGTCCTGCAAAAGAAAGCTATTAGGCTGGTAGCAGGACTAAGGAAATTCCAGTCGTGTAAGAATGTCTTCAGGGAGCTTGGTATTCTTACACTTCCAAGTATTTATATACTTGAAGTAGTCCTATATTTCAAATTTAAATGTGATCACGTCCAGAACAAGGACATACACAATTATGGCACCAGACAGGCAGGTAACTACCGTGCTAAAAAGCACAGAGTAAGCCTTTTTAACAAACTCCCTTCCCAAGCTGGTGGACGTTTGATAAATAAGCTCCCAGAAAATATTAAAAATGAAAAAAATTATAAGATTTTTAAAAGCAGGTTTAGACAGCTTCTGTTGACTGGATCGTTCTATTCGGTGGAGGAGTTTGTGCACCATAGATTTTCTTGAACGTGGGGATCTCAGTGGCAGGGTCTATTTTTGCCTCTGGGTGTAGCAGTTTTCTTCTTTTTAACTTGTCATTTCTACTGTATTTGTGTAATGTTTTTTTAAATGTACGGTACTGTAAAAGTGTATAATATTTTTAAAAAGTTTTGATTGTATAAAATGTTTTATTGTTGTAGTTTTTAAAAGTATAAAAGGATTAATGACAGCCACTTTATAAATTAATGTTATTTTCTATATATACATGTTATATTGTTTTAAGTTTTTTTTTTTTGTTTTGTTAAATAATTTTAAAATTTAAATCAGTCGATTATTTATTGTCTTGCATTATATCTAATATTGACTTGTCTCATGCAATGTAAATTGTCAAAGGACTAAATAAAATGAAATGAAATGAAATGAAATGAAATGAAATGAAGTTGGTCAAATTGTAGAATCCATTATTGGTAATGCAAGTTTAAAAAAATGTTAAATTCATTATAATTGTAAACCATGGGATTGTCATCCACAAAATGGTTAAATACTGAACAAAGGGTTGAAGACAAAAAAAACATTAAAAGAAAAATAATGTTTTGAAATTTAATTTATAGTAGTAGCCTGCTTGAATATAAAGGATATGCAGTAGTTATACTAGTATGTAGTCTCTATAATAGATTTTGGCTTATATATAATATATACCTGAAAAATATATATTACCTGAATTTTATTATAAGTCACTCCAGCAATTTTTTTCGTCATCTTGTCTCTAGCTAAAATTGAAACTCCATCTTTTGCTGCATCTAAACAAAGATCTTCCAACTCACGGCATGCAGCTGGATTTGAATTCACTTCCCAAACAATGCAGATATTCTCGTCAGGAAAAAATCCAGCACGTAGAACTTCTAGCCCTTCCTCGGCATCTTCCATGGTCATTGTGGTGTATTCAATCTTTCCATCAGCAGATTCTCCCCACTTCATTTCTAATCTGGTATAGGTTTGAATAGTTCATTTAAAATTGTTTGAACAAACAAAATCTATAGATAAGATAAACACTTTTTAATTTACTAATATTTTAATCACACTTTAAGAAATTAGTTTTTGTTATTCTCCAAGTTAAAAATTGACTACTCATTTTGTACTATTGTTTTTTCTCATTAAATTTAAGACATAACAAATAAGTGATTAATGCAAATCATATTATTAAACTTTTGTTAAAATTAGAAAATATTTATATTCAGTGAAAATCAGTGGCACACCGACGGGGGTGGACGAACGGGACCTGTCCCCCACCCAGAAGGTCTTTCTAGTAATGGGGATTGTATTTTAAACTAACCGATCGTTGAATACGTAGTTGATATTCAATTGAAATTACACTATTAGTGATTAATTTCGTGATGTGATCACGAAAAAATAATTGTTCTTTTTGAAATAAATATGATTTTTACCCTACACAATCATGATTTTCTTACAGTGATGTTTGAGTCTCGGCGGTCTGGTTCATGAGTTGACGGTATGCGAGCGCTGATATGAAAACCGGGGGTTAAATTCCCAAGTTATACGGGATGTTGAAAGCGTGACGTTGGTAATGTGGGTCCCGTGTTATATACATAGTTTTTGAAGCTTTGTCAATGTTGCGTCCTTCACTTCCAAAATTTAAACCATTCAGTCATTCTGTCTAGGTGTTTTACAAATAATAGAAACATGTGAGGAATTGTGTATCAGGAGGGCTAGACAGTTTGGTATCCACCCAGTGCTTTCAAATCGTATATCAAGCTTCAGCTATACTTACACGAGCTGAGCTTAGTTGAGCCGACCCGGTACGTCACGGAAATCCGTAGTTAGTGGATAAATCTATCAGACCCGAACCGTTCCGACATGTGTCGGAAGGATGCGCGCTCATTCCACCTCATTACAACTACCATGAATTGCAAAATTATCATGGATGAACAGTCGAAGAGATCGAATGTTCTTTCTTGTTTTGACCTGTGTCTATATCTATACCCAACCCGCATGGAGCGGAGCTGAATCGACCCGATCCGGTATGCTGTCAGAGCGTGGAAAAAATCAACTCGGCTCGCTCGTGTACATTTTGAAGTAAATAATAATCATTTTGAAATAAAAATAACTACTTTTTTTAACGCGACGTTGAAAACGCGGCGTTATCAGCGCTCTTATAACACGGCCCTAAAAGGCAGCGCGCTGGGGTGCTGGCTAGACCGTCACTCAATGTCAGTGCGGGGTGATCTTGCGGAAAGAATATATTGCATTATTGTTTAAATCAAGTCCATCCCCATTCACTTTAAAAAAATATATAATGTTTCAGACTTTGTGATAGGTTAAAGAACTTTATTCCGTATATATATGTTCTGACCTGAGCTTAGTCCCTCCCCAAAGCCAAATCCTCGGTGTGCCACTGGTGAAAATGTTGTTCAGATAATGCTTTTTTTGTGTAAAGTTGAACTTTGTCTTTATCTATCTTTTATTGCTCAGTACTATAAATGGATTATTATTATTACACTATTAAAACAGACAGTGATGAAACACAAAATAATAATTACAGTTTTTGAAAACCTGTTGAACAGAGACTTTATTTAAAAAAATTGTAGCCAAAATGTAAGGTTAATGAATCAGGCTGTACATATCTCACTAACATATTTCTTTTAAACCAGACATGGGCAAACTTTTTTAGGGGAAGGCCAGATAACATAAAAAATTATCTAGGCGGGCCGAAAAAAATCTAATAAAACACATTTTTATAAGTGACTAGCTGAATACCCGTGCTTCGCTACAGGGAATTTGTTTTTTTCATCACTATGATTCATAATTAATTGTAATATTTTTCTCTTATTTTCTTTCATCTATTATTTCACGACAGTGAATTATAACATGCATTTTCAATTAGTTTGGTATTTATTGTTCACTGGTTGCTCGTTAATCGCCTTCGTTACGGTATGTGTGCCAAATAAATTAAATCTATAAAAAAAAAATAGAGTGAAGGGCGTCTTCTTTTCAACCGCTAAATCTACAGACTGGTAAATCACAGTCTGGTAGATCACCCAGATACTTCTTTAATATATTAATATATGAATGTACAGATCGGGATTGTTTTGATCAGCTTATGTCTAAAATATTTTCTGAAAATGAATAACTGCCAAATTTCACCTCTCTAGCTTTAAGGAAAGAATACCAATCAATATTTATTGTTTTTAGGGGTTGTTATTACATTTTCAACTTTTAACAGCACGTAACAAAATGTAAAACTGGTTTATTTTTTATATGTATCTTGTAAGAAATAAATGTACACAATTTCAGATCTATAGCTTTAAGGAAAGTATAAAAATAAATACTTATATTTTTTAGGGGTTGTTATCACATTTTCAAAACTATAGCATCACGTAACAAAATATAAAAATCATTTACTTTTTATATGTGTTTGTAAGAAATAAATGTAAGCACTTCAGCTTTAAAGAAAGTAAACAAACAACATTTATTGTTTTAGGGGATGTTTCAACCCTTAAAGGCCAAATATTTTAAAATCCTATCTTAGAACGCCTATGAGCAATATGTGTACCAAATATGTCACGTTCCTTGGCGGTATTAAATTAATATTTATAGATATAGGGGTTGTTCCTAAATTTCACCCCTTAGCAGAACACGATAAAACGTTAAACTTTTTTATTTTTTTTTATATGTATCTTGTAAGAAATAAATGTACAAAATTTCAGCTTTCTAAGGAAAGTATAACAAACAATGTTTATTGTTTTTGGGGTTGTTTCAACCCTTAAATGCCAAATATTTAAAAATCTTTTCTTAGTCCGCTTCTAGCCAATATGAGCATTATGTGTAACAAATTTTACGTTCCTAGGCGGTATTCAATTAATATTTATAATTTTAGGGGTTGTTACTACATTTTCACCCCTTAGCAGAACGTGAAAAAATGTAAAACTTGTTTACTTTTTATATGTATTGTGTAAAAATAAATGTACAAAATTTTAGTTTTCTATCTTTAAGGAAATTATAACAAACAATACTTATTGTTTTAGGGGTTGTTTCAACCTTTAAAAGTAATTTATATTTTAAAATTGTTGTATTTTAAAATTGACAAATACCTGTTCCTAATTTCACGTTCCTAGATGGTAGGGTTTTTGAGATATATAACAAAAAATATTTATTGTTTTAAGGGTTGTTTCAACCCTTAAAAGTAATTTATATTTTAAAATTCTTTCTTAAAATGCGCCTCTAGTGCCTAAACACGTGTACCAAAATTCACGTTCCAAGGAGGTAGTTTCTGTTTAGATATATAACAAACAATATTTATGGTTTTAGGGGTTGTTTCAACCCTTACAGCGAATACATTTAAAAATTCTTTCTTATTGCGCCTCTAGCCCCTGTGACAAATATGTGTACAAAATTTCACGTTCCTAGGCGGTAGGG
>JAGFPH010000225.1:502901-514816 GCA_018207615.1 Philaenus spumarius | reverse complement strand
AAATTCTTTTTTATTTCTCCTCTAGCGCCTGTGACAAATATGTGTACCAAATTTCACGTTCCTAGGCGGTAAGGTTTTTGAGATATATACCAAACAATATTTATTGTTTTAGGGGTTGTTTCAACCCTTAGAGACCAAATATTTAAAAATCCTTTCTTAGTGCGCCTCTAGTGCCTATGAGTAACATGTATACCAAATGTCAAGTGCCTAGGTGGTATGGTTTTTGAGATACTGTGATCAGTGAGTGAGTGAGTGAGTGGTTTTGGATTTTATATATAGAGATAAACTTAATTTTTGATTTTTCATCACATATATAACTTATATTATATGATATGTTACATTATATGCTACAAAAGAGTTAAAATTGATTATTCTTTAGAAGACTATGAAGGCATATGTGATGAAGCTGTGAATGAGATTCTAAAAATGGTTCATAATCTTGTAGAAACTTGGATGTGCTGATTCGCAGCAGTGAAGTGAAATGGTGATCAGTCAATCGGTTTCTAACACTGTTTTTGCAAAGCTTCATAGTAGAAAACACCTGTTCGCAAGATGCAGGAAGATGCAGGAAGATGCAAACATCGCAATTATCTTCTGAGCATGAGATTTCAGGTTTGGGAAACTTGGTATTTTGACAGGGCCTTGTAGAACTAAATTTTAGAAACGTTGAGAAATAGTTGCTTCAATTCACTGTTACATTGCAACTTAATCAGTTCGAGCTGCAATTCTGGTTTGATGCCACAATCCTCATTAAATGGCATGCTAAAAATATCCAGGTCCTGTTCGATAACTTTGAAGTTTTGGAATCTTCATCAAATTCTTCATGAAGACATTTCACGCTTTTCTCATAGCTTTTAAGTTTGTCTTCAATAACTGCAATAGTTTTTAGTCTTGGAAAATGAGTAAAGTCTTCTTGACTAGTTGTTTGGGAAATAGATTCAGTTGCATTTCAAAACCCCTGATATGACCCCAAATATCATGGATTAATTGATTTCTTCCCTGGAGTTTAAGGTTCAATTTATTGATGTGACTGAGAAGATCTGTAAAAAATAGTCTGAAAGTCATACAATATCTTTCAAATGTTCACACTCGTCCATTCCTTTTTCTTCCATGAAAGAGATTATTTCATCTTTTAGATCCCAAACTCGTTCGAAAACCCGTCCTACACCTTACTTTAGTGTAGTAAAAGTACATCAGAATATTCAGACTGCAATGAGTCAAGAAATTCTCGAAATTGTCTATGATTGAGTACTCGTGAACGAATGCTATTAACAAGCTTAATAATAAATAACATCAATCACATGTTTCATGTCTAGAGTAGATTTACACAGAGCTTCTTGATGTATGACACAACAAAGAAACAAAACTCCGTACCCAGGAAATGATTCGTTAAACATGCCTACAAAACCAGATTTCTCTGTCATAGTCGGTGCTCCAGCAGTAGTAAGTAATGTTACAAATATTTTTCAAAGGTACTTTCAAAGATGTGATCGTTTCTTTAAATTCTTCAAACTTAAATGAATGCATGCATAACTTCAGTAGAACAAAGTTGTCTTAACTTAATAACTTATAAATATCAGTAACTGAGCTGTGTCAGTTATGTCCTTACTTTCATCCAGCGCAAAAGAACTGAATTTAAACTCTCTTATCTTTGACTCTAGTTGTGAGACAAACTGCTGATCAATTACTTCAATTCTAGAAGTAATTGTTTTTCGAGACAAACTTAATGTCTCAAAATTCTTTGTTTTGTTAGGACACAAAATGTCGCATACTTGGAGCATATAAGTTTTTACTAATTCACCATCAGAAAATGCTTTGTTACTTTTTGCAATATTGTATGCTACAATGTAACTGGCATGTGTAGCTAGCTTTTGAGAACAGTTTTTGTTTTTTATATTTTGCTGACCTGACATTTTTTTACGTAGACATACAATCACAGAGATTTCTTGACACTGACTGTCCGATCTACACTGACTTTGAAAACAGACGAAATGAAAATGGTAGCGTACACTCTGTAGGCCAGGCACTCTGAAGACCGCAGTGTGAACAGTGCCACATCGCCATGCTACAGACATCTACTACGGCACTGTGCCTACACGAGGTTGCGTCCAATCTCAGTTAATATTAGATGTGATAATACCATACTTAAAATGCAATGAGAAGGAAACCGATATTATATTCTAGCTACGCAGAAAATACATTTTGTCCTATGTGTAATTGTAGGGGTTAGTCAAAACCATGTCGCGGGCCGGATTGACTAGCCTCAAGGGCCGTACTTTGCCCATGACTGTTTTAAACTAGTACTAACAGTAGGTTACTGTAGTCACCTAAGTGAGAATTTCTGTGCCAAAATTATGTTAGGAAAATTTTAACTCTAAGCAATTGGTTAAATTAGTTGAAATGTTTATTTATCCACAAAATCTTCTAAAAATTTTCACAAGTTGTAAAAAATGAGAAATTTTTTCAAACCCACTAAACAAATATTACCCTACATTTTCATTTCCCCAAAGTTATTTATCTGCCACATATAAAAGGTACCGGTATTTAAATAAAAGAAAACAAAATGTTTGTTCAAAATATACAGAAAACATTGTAATATTGCATTTGTTTGTTCTATTGTTACTACAATAAACTTTGTTTTATTGCACAATCAACTTACTACATAATATAATAAAGAAAACCCAACATTTTAAAATAGTTAAAAAATGTAAATGAAAACTAAAATCATTTGATTTATCGTCACTAAGTTTTATTTCACTTAATGATTCTTCAGTTATGGATTCTGCTACAGGCCTACAGTTATGTTTTTAGCAGACTTTCTGTTTTTTTCTTGCTCACCTTTTAGCTATTTAGGCTTGCATCTTTGCTTCATTGCAGATTGAGACTCTTTCTTAACTTTCCCCACGCTTTCTTTTCCAATTGTTTGTTTTCATTGTAATTTATGTAAACATTTCGGATCACTGTTTAGATCTTCCTTTTAATGCAATTGAAAACCCAACCACAGGTGATTTCAGAATCATCAGGGAGAAAACATTTTCAACCTTGTAATGGTGTTTTAAATCTTTCTTAAAACGTGTAAATAGAATACAACTTGATTTTGTAACATTTCTCATAAATGAATCTTTTTTACAGCCCCTATGAATATCTCCACTTTAAACTTGCACTTTTGCCTTTCAGTTGTTCACTGTTTCGGCATCTAAAAAACTTTAATTGCATTATTTTCTATTTAACTCAATAATGAGGAATTTGCCATTTTTATTTTGATGCTAATACGACACAAAAGGAGTACCAAATTCAGAATATTGAATTGAAATATATTGTTCTCATTTTAAAATAGACATAGCAAAGTAACTGATATTAAATTAGAAACATTGTAAATTAACAAAAAAAAAAAAAAAAAATGTTTCTTCACTACAAGCAGACAACTAACTGGTGAATAAGAAATAAACAAAATCTAAAGAATGCAGCTCTAAACTTAGTAGATTGTGTGCTGTTATTAGAAGTACAGCTCTGACCCCCATTCCCCCCTCTCTCTCTCCCTAATTTATTTCCACATCCCCCCTCTCTCTCTCTCTCCCTAACTTATTTCATTTAATGTTTTTAGCACCAATATTCATAATGAAGTTTTATCTAACATTTTTTAAATACAATCATCTCAAAGTTAATCTTTAAAAAATCTACGTTTTTACCAAGAATTTCTCTTTTATAATAAAAATTCAATGAAAGAACATATTGGTCTCTATTTTATACATTTATTATTAAAAAGTTAGACATTTTTAGTGCTTTTCAAAAAAAATAGTGTGTTGTATTGCTAAGCAATACTAGTTACTTATACCATACCATAAAGATTATATTGATTCATTGAAGCATTAAAAACTAATCAAAGTTGTTTTAATCAGATAGTATTGAGTGAAGGTTAGCAAGTTTATTGATACTCTTATCAGGGTTCATTTTAGTTAGTTATTTCTCATTTGATTTTTTCATCAATGATTAAGTTCATTAAACAAAACTATGTGTAGATATAAGAAGTTACAAGATGACTAATGGAAAATGATTTATATTAAGTGTAACCACAGTCGGTACTTGGTGGAATTCCATAATAAGGTAAAAAATTAAACTTACGCAAAATTTCACAAAAACAACAATATAATTGTCACAGCTGTTTCGCTGTAACCAATTGCGCTCGGTTGGCCAGTACTGCTGGCCATACTATATTCTCAGTCAGCTCTGAATATTTATCGAATTAAACATCCTCACAGCTCGGACAGCCAGCCTGACTGGCCGCTTACGATACTGTTGTCAGCCCTGCCGCTAATTTGACCTTGCGGCGTCAACAGCTCTGAATTAGTTTTCACTACAATCTGAAATGTTGTTAGTGGGTATTTATTTCTTGTTTAACAAAATCGTGGGCTTTTAGTAAGTCTTTTATTTTGCCATACAATAAAGTAGATATATTATATTGTTATTGGTGAGTTTTTTGTTTTAGCTGTAAATAATATATAGTTATAATATATTTTTATGAATAAAATAAACCATTGGGTCCATTGTATACAACTTATCGAACAACATTTTTAGATTTTTAAAATAAAATTAAATTAAGAACTTGTTAAAAAAAACTTAAAACCTATAATAAACTAATTAACTTTTGTTGTATTAAATTACTTAAAACTTTAAAAACACTAGCCTAGACCACCGCAACGTAAAACTAAACTGCTGGTAAGGTTACAATGTAACGAATATTCCTATGTTTTGATACAACACAGACCAGAAAAAAAGCGGGAATTAATTAGATTAAGATTTGGACTTTAGATTTCAGCACAATCCAGACAAAATAAAACCACTAAAAATAAATTAATGCAGATCATTTGTGTGGCCAGTCCTGCTGGCCATCCGAGCTGAGAGGAACGTAACTTGCAAAAACAATTCAGACTTGACAAAGAAATGGCTGTTGCCAGCACTACTAGCCCAGAGGACTTTTATTAAAAATCCTACTAGAGTGCAAAGGGTTAAGCATAATCAGACAACTAAAAACTAAAATGTACAGAAACAACTAAAGACCAACAATTATGTTATGAGGGCGGGATGGAATATCAAGCGAAGGGGGCTGACCATGGTGTAAGAAAAATGGGTTTCAACAAAGGGGATGGTTTAGGTACCTGTTCATTTAGGTCAGACGCATGGCAATTGAGAACAAATCTGTTTATTTAAAAAAATGTTTAAACTTTTAATGTTCTACTTTTTTGTTCAATATGTAAGACTTTACATTATCAATGTGATTAAAAGTATGGCCTGTATCTAATAAGTGGTTAGTGGTTAGCACTTGTTAATTGTAATATTTTTTTGTAAGCTATTAATCAATAATAAAGATAAGAAAGAATTATTGGCTAATAGTGGTAATGACTGTAATAGTGAATACATTGGTCAAACAGGTAGTCCATTAAAACAAGATTAAAGACAAAATTATATTGTCGGGAGCATGGTAAAACAGTTTTAAATTTTGCTAACCGCTTATTAGATACAGGCCATATGTTTAACCCCATTGATAATATTAAAAATCTTACATATTGAACAAAAAAGTAGAAAATTAAGTAGTTTCGAAACTTTAGAAATAAACTGCTCTGTTCTCAATTGACATACTTCTAACCCAAATGAACAGGTACTTAACCCATCCCCTTTGTTGAAACACATGGTACTTACACAACCTGTCAGTTCATTGTCCTTCTCAGCCTACCCTCATAACATAGATGTTGGTCTTGGGTTGTTCCTGTACATTTTAGTTGTTTGATGATGATTAACAGTGAAGTAGCTGTAACAATTATATCGTTGTTTTTGTGAAATTTTGTTTACATTTTATTTTTTACCTGAATATGATTTACTTCTACATAATTAATCATATCCATACAATACATTTATATTGATTATTAAAAGTGTATGCTCAATTAATACAGTTTTAAATTTTTATACAAATAAATATTATGTAATTACAGGAGTTTTAAAACACTTTTTATTATTATGAATGTATTTAACAATGCAATTATTTCTGCAATATATACATTTACTAGCTGACCCGTACGGCGTTGCCCGTGGTGGTTAGTATTTTCAGTCTTTTTAACGTAATTATATTCTTTTTAAGTGTTCAGTCAGTGAGTGGTATTTGGCTTATATATATATTTATAGATCTTAAATAATAAAAACACTATTGTCATAATAATAAAAGATCTGAAATTATGATTTTAGTAACTTTGATCCCCCCAAACCCCTCCTAAAATTTTGAATTTTTCATACACTTTCTTATTTAGCACCTATGGCCCTAGAGGAAGCTACATACCAAATTTCTTTCCAATCCGTTCGGTAGTTTTGAAGAAATCGTGATGTAATAACTTTAATTCCTCAACCCCCCTAAAATTTCGAAATTTTTGAAACCCTTTCTTAGCGAGCGCCTATGGCCCTAGAGGAAGCTACATACTACCAAATTTCATTCCAATCTGTTCGGTAGTTTGGAAGAAATTGTTTTTTAATAACTTTGATACCCCAAACCCCCCTAAAATTTCCAATTTTTAAAACCCTTTTTTAGTGAACACTTATGGCCCTAGAGGAAGCTACATACCAAATTTCATTTCAATCCGTTCGGTAGTTTTGAAGAAATCGTGATTTAATAACTTTGATCCCCCCAAACCCCTCTAAAATTTCCAATTTTTTAAAACCCTTTCTTAGTAAGCACCTATGGCCCTAGATGAAGCTACATACCAAATTTCATTCCAATCCGTTTGGTTGTTTTGAATAAATCGTTTTTTAATAACTTTGATCCCCCCAAACCCCTCTAAAATTTCGAATTTTTTCAAACCCTTTCTTAGTGAGTACCTATGGCCCTAGAGGAAGCTACATACCAAATTTCATTTCAATCTGTTGGGTAGTTTTTGAGAAATCGTGATGAGTGAGTCAGTGGGTTTTGGCTTTTATATATATAGACTAGCTGACCCGTATGGTGTTGCCCGTGGTGATTGGTATTTTCAGTATTTTTAACGTAATTGTATTCTTTTTAAGTGTTCAGTCAGTGAGTGGTATTTGGCTTTTATATATATAGAACTTAAATAATAAAAGCACTATTGTCATAATAATAAAAGATCTGAAATTATGATTTTAGTAACTTTGATCCCCCCAAACCCCTCCTAAAATTTCGAAATTTTTCATACCCTTTCTTAGTGAGCACCTATGGCCCTCTAGAGGAAGCTACATACCAAATTTCATTCCAATCCGTTCGGTAGTTTTGAAGAAATCGTGATTTAATAACTTTGATCCCCAAACCCCCTAAAATTTCGAATTTTGTCAAACTCTTTCTTAGTAAGCACCTATGGCCCTAGAGGAAGCTGCATACCAAATTTCATTCCAATCCATTCGGTAGTTTTGAAGAAATCGTGATTTAATAACTTTGATCCCCAAACCCCCCTAAAATTTCGATTTTTTTCAAAACCTTTCTTAGTAAGCACCTATGGCCCTAGAGGAAGCTACATACCAAATTTCATTCCAATCCGTTCGGTAGTTTCTGAGAAATCGTGATGAGTGAGTCAGTGAGTCAGTGAGTCTTGGCTTTTATATATATAGATTTTGCTAATGATATAGGCAATATATAATTCAAAATTCTAATAACCTAATATTAATGAATTCCAAATCAAAATAAAATGTTTTCTTCAAAAACTTAATTATAAGGTTAGGCCTGTTGAAGGGTTAAAATCACTTTAAAATAAATAAGATTTAAAAAAATTGAAACCTTACAGAATATGACAGATAGAAAACTAAACCGCTATGTAAATAAAGCAACATAAACCATTCAAAATTACAAAGTTTAAATCCCAAGCACTCCACAATAAACAGTCGTTTTCTTACGTTAGCATACATCATTTAATATTAAACAAATGATGTAGGATAACACTAACACTCACTCATTAAAATCCACAAATCAAACCAACAATAAAATGATTGATGTTAAAAACCATATTGGATAAAATCAAATGCAGTCATGATCTTATAAGTTTATTTTATAAACCAATATTGTACCAATACTGCCTAAATCTTTCAGCAAAAATATAAGCGCACCAAATGAATTGTTTTGTAAAGAGGTTCAATGATTCATAATTTTGCATATGTACTGAAAGCAAGTTGTAGTCAAGGAACTCCGCTTGAAAAAAAGGGAATATTTTGTCAATTTAGCCTACAATATAAAGGCCTTTATCCCTTAAATTATAGGTATAACTATAAAACAAATAGTAGAATTTCTAACAAAAAATTTCCAGTATTTAAAAATGTAAACATTTTTAAAGGAATTATTTTTAGCTTCAGAAAAATTGAATTCAAATACTCAACCTTATTCTTTCTTAGAATCAGAGCCAACAATAAAGCATATTTTGGGGGAAAAATACTAAATTTTGCCTACTCGCTATACAAATTTTCCAACCCCCGAAATCTACTGAAGAAAATACTTGCAACGTAACGTAATCAAGAGAAAAAGTGATTTTTCATGATTTTTCATCGTTCTGTATGAATTGAATGAACTTTTGCGACAAACTGTTTTTTAAAAGAGCTACTAATATTACTTTTCACATAATTTTCTTAACTTTAATGGTTTTAAGCACTGTCATAAAATGCCTTTTATGTTTTCTATATAGTGCCTGAAAAGCCATAAATTTAAGAATATTAGGTGAATAATTTATGACAGGCATAATTAACTTCATTATTATTTACATTATTGAGACTCACCCTCTGAAAGTCATGTATAACGTGTAATATCACAAAAGATAAAAATAAATTTTGTGGTGTTAAAGAACACAATGGTGATTTCCTCAAGGTTATTTCTTTCTTTTTACAACCTAAAACAAATTTTTCTGAATTAAGGTTTACAAGCCAACAAAATTATTCTATTTTGTGACTTTTATTTTTTTTCAATTAAAAAACGTCAACATATTCATAAGTTAAGACATATTAATTTTAAATCTATATATATAATAAAAATATATAAAAATGAATGTTTCTTTCTCCTCTATAGAATCATAATAATATATTCAACCAATTACACTAAAATTTCACAGTTTATCAATATTAATGCCAGGAGTGTTACATATTATAATGACTACAGTCTAAGGAGTTAAAATAGGGTTGCTAGTCCTATACAATAAAATAAATATAAACTGAAATAACTTCCTACAAGCTGCAAAGCAAAAATTGTTTAGTATAATTCTTAAGAGATATAAGAAGCTATTATTTGTAGTTCGATTACTTAAGTCAAAGGAATGAAATAGGATTACTACCCTTAAAATTAAATAATAATTCATACACTTACTTTTTTATATGCTCAAAAACTAATATAAAAATTGCACAATTTTCCTACAAGCTATAAAGATAACATTTTGTAATATTGTTCTTAAATGATATAAACACCATTTGCAATTTAATTACTGTAATTAAGTCAAAGTAATGAAATTGGATAACTACCTTTCAAATTAAATATTAATTAAAAGCTATAGCTACCCACTTAAAATAAATTACATTAACATTAAACACCCATATTACCATAACATTAATACGATTAACACCCATGAACATTAATACGATTGCGACCATCTGCCTTGATCATAAAAACCTTATTTTAACCACAAATCAATTGAAAATTAATTTTCAATTGCACAAAATTTAATCTAAGAAGTAGGCCTATATATTTATGTACTCAAATAAAGCAATGCCGGGTCAACTAGATTTAATAAATTTTAAATGGTAGAAAACATTTTTTTCACTTTGAAAATCGTTACTGCACTTATGTTAAAATTGACACTCCTACATAATTGGCCTAATTTTGTAAATTGGCCTATATACAAAAGTAAAACTATAGGCTACAAATACAAAAAACACTACCACTATTTAAAATCTACGCATTTATTTTAGATTCTAGTATTGTGTGTTAGTTTTCATTTAACTGTTTAGTGTTACGGTACTGATAATTACCCTAGATATTTACAATGCTACAGTTTTCACTCAAATGTTTTGAGCAATAACTTATTTATGATTTTGTTGGCTCATGTGAGTATCTGCAAAGAAATACGTACTACTTTTAATTACTGTATATAATTTTAAAATATTTACTGTAGTATTCATAACAATAACCAGGAAATAAAATATATTGGTTGTAAAAAACAAAACAAAACAAACTTTGAAGAATATAACATTAGCATGCAGGATGAGGTCATTTCACATTATAAATTATAGCATTTCTTTATAAAATGTATCAACGATTCAAACAGCCAATATTTAAACTGAATGTATATTGTCTATCTACTGATGCCACTATTTCTCCAATGCACATTTAAAAATAATTTATAATATGTCTAGAATAAGAAAAACTGTGCTTTATAATATTAATTTATTTTTGGTTTAATATAAAAATAAGATAAAGTTATAAATTACAAACTCAATAGTAAAGTAACATTACATAAATACTTTGAAAATATTTAAAGATCTGCTTACTTTATCAAATAAGTCCAAATTGAAACCAAATAACTTATGTTTTGCTTGTGACCACTACAGCTAAATCAGAGTAGAGACATGAATGACTGCTTACACATAAGTGAACTTTTATCTCTAATGTTAGTTCAGCTGTGAAGAAAACGACCTTGAATGATTACCAACTGAAAGCTAAGTTATGTCTCCGTCTCAGTTAATAAATTACTGTATTTAGTTTATTTTTTAAATTTACAGTAGTTTAACGGCCTCACTATGAGAAATGTTTTGATAATAATTATTGATAACTTAAAACAAGAAATAATTAATATCATTTATTTTGTTTGACTAGATAATTTAAATAAATCAATTTTAAAATATTTGTTTCTAAAATTTTTTAAAATTATTCAAGTACATAACATATTTTTGTACTGATAACCTTATTTTTCATATTAAGTCATGGTGCACAGTAATTTATGTAAAAAGATTTTATTTAAATATTTAGAGTTAGAATAAAATGTTTAACCTGAAATGAAGTATTTAATATAAATGCTGTTCAGCGTAAAAATTTAAAATAATTAACTTTTTTATTTCCAATTTAAAAGCTTCTAACATTTCAGAACATTCTTTTTTTAGGAGGTTTTTATCTTCAATCATTCATAAATTATTTTATCAACAGTTATATGATAAAATGTAATGATCTAATGAAGCCATAATCTGTAACACTAAATATAATCGAAACTGTAAAATCTATATACGACAAGGCGTGAATAACGAAACTTTCCTTTTCCACAATTTGGGAAATATTAGTTTTTGGTTGGGAATTATTATTTTGGTATCCCTGCATGGAATTATAACACTTTTAAGGATCAAAACTGCTGCTTTCCAACTTTAAAATGGTCAGAAAAACAGTGGTTTATTTTAAAACTCTCCTTTTCGAGTACCCTACATGCAACAAAACTCATATTTTCCACTTCTAGCAACATGAAACAAAACTCTCCTTTTCCAATATAGGCCATATTGAATTAAATCAAGACTATCCAAATCTCTCCTTTTCCAGCAATATAGATTTTGGTTTAATAATATTTTTTACATTTATTAACACTATATTGAGGTCTTTTTTCGTCCTAACTTACATCTGATCAGCTGTTTAACGGAAATATTGTTATAATAACTACACAACCTCAATATCACAGTATCATTGTGTGCAGAAGTCAGCACAAACCAATCTGTTTCTTTGTACTTGATTTTGTAATAAAATAATATTTAATTAGAGTGTTAAATGGAGGATAATAGAGAAATTGAACAAAATCCTGGACGTAGCAGGAAAAGAAAACAAAGTGTGGAAAACTGGAAACAAACAAAACTCAACAACTGGTACCCCAAACTCAACAAAACACAGAACCTGATGAAGAAGCAAATGTTTGATG
>JAGFPH010000225.1:487590-502891 GCA_018207615.1 Philaenus spumarius | reverse complement strand
ACCTCGATCAAGTTTTGAACCTATCTGCAACTATCCGGCAAACTCAATCTTACACCGAAAAAGCCTGCTTACGGTATTAAGAAAATATACTAACCAACAGGTTATTTTTTGTAATCAAATATGTAAGTAAGTATTATTTAAAGATATGAGTTTACTCTCTGCGCTTTCTCCAACATTGCTTAAACCAGAAGTATTAGTCCAGCACTAGTTTATTGGCAGTTTATTATCTGTAAATCCATTTTTTTTCAGAACACTTTATTGCAGAAAAGTTGCCTATTGTAATAAGAAGAAAAACGGCTTTCAAAAATTAAAATCAGTTAACATCTTCCATTCGCAGATTGTACATTTAATTTAGTTCTGATCAATAATCTAATTTTTTCGTTTACATGTCTTAAAAAATAAATTTACCAATTTTTTTTATCCACGACAGACCGGTTTATTATTGAACTTTCTTAACAAAGTTCACCCTAATTTAAAATTCACCAGCGAATTAGAATGCGAAGAACAACTTAACTTCTTGGACCTCACCATCACAAAATCAGGACATAAGCACAAATTTAAAATATACAGAAAACCCACTCAGACAGACCACACGATTCACTCTTCTTCAAACCATCCTGTAGCACATAAATTAGCCGCCTACAATAGTTTTATCCATAGATTATTGAATATCCCCATGAACCCAGAAGATTTCAAAGATGAAATTAACACCATAAAATACATAGCCGCTTCTAATGGTTACGAAACGTCACTAATTGACAAGTTAATTAAAAAACAAACTAGAAGGAAAATAGCCAATAAAGCCAATCAACCCAAACCTAAATTTATTGCCTTAGATTTTAATAAAACCCTAGAGCACCCAGCACATAACATTTTCCGCAAACAAGGATACCACCTGGCTTATAGAACTTCCCACAGCCTGGATAAAGTTTTAAAACCTAAAAGAAGAAGAGACCCTGACCAGTATAACAGCAGCGGTGTATACCAATTATCGTGTGATGACTGCCCACAAACTTATATAGGCCAAACTGGACGCACTTTTAAAACCCATTTTAAAGAACATATTCCCTCATCCAAACCTTCTACCACCAAGAAAATAGTTTCCATGTTCACAGAACATTTAATTAACACCAACCATAGTTATACAAACATCAATAAAAACTTGAAAATACTACATCACTGCAATAAAGGTCCGTTAATGAACGCAATGGAGGAATATCACATATATAAAATGCAAAAAGTAAATCCAGACCATCTTCTTAACAACAAATTGCAATTTAGTTCCCACACCATTTTTGATTTGATTAATAGCATTGAAACAGTTCCAACGTGTCACAATGTACAAACATAATATACATAACCCCCCTCCCCAATGCGTGAGATCCTTATCTGTTGACCGGACATTACCTCAGTTGACGATCGAAGACTTTCGAGAACGGTCACCGATAATATATGTCGACCGTGTTTATGTTGAAAAGTTTTAAAATGTGTTGTAATTGTGTTGTTTAAGTGTTTGTAAGTGTATTTGTGTGTGCATTTGATAATGACTGATTAAAGAGTCGAAACGCGTCATGTAAGTGGAAAGATATACTACCCTACTAACCACATCAACCAAGGATTGTTTGACAGAATTGCCATAAGGTAATTATAATATTAATTATTTTTTATTTATTTGAAACATAATACAGCACATACAGGACAAATATCCAATGCCAGATGGCATGTCAATGTAATACAAAATATTACAACACACCAAAACTTCAATAACAAACATAAAACATTTAAGACTACAAACCAAAGTTTAAAATTACATATTAAACATTTTTTAAACAGAAACTACACCTCCAAAAATGCCACAGGCAATCCGATCATTTCTGCAGCATAAACTCTCCAACCGAATAAAAACAGTTTTCCAACAGATATGTTGCTAACACCTTTTTAAATTTGCTAGAAATAACAAGCAAATTTTATTGTAAAAATAAAGGGATTTTATTGTATATTTCAATACATCTATAGTTTGGTACTTTCTCAAACATTGTGGTCTTATGTAAAGGATAATAATTGAACAAACGTTTACATCTGGTCAAGCATCCATGTTCGGTTTTATATTTTACAAATTTAGAATAATTTATTGTTTTAACAAAACACAATACATTCAATATATATATAGAGCAGGAGCAGTATTCCATGCTTTTTAAAATGTGGTTTACAAGAGTCATAGCATTTTAAATTGAAAATAATCCTAACAATTTTTTTCTGTATTTTAAATATTCTTTTACCGTACTATTTATTGAATATAATCAATAAGAGAGAATATAATCCAATAAGAGAGCCGGGGGAATAAACATAGGCATAATAAACCTCATGGTTGTAGCCAAATCGGTAATTCTCTTCATGGTAAGTTTACCAAGAAACTTTATTTAGCTTTCCAGTTAGGTCAAAAATATGATTTTGCCTCGAGAGAGTATTATCAACTACTAACCCTAAGAATTTTACAGAGTTTGTGGGTATTATTAGAGAGTGTATTCATCATCAACAGAAGATTTGATTTGAAGGGAAGTTAATTATATGGGTCTTTTGAATATTTAAAAGAATGCTATTCTTAAACCAGCTATTCATTATAATCAAGTAATTCTCTAAGTCTACTTTTAATTGGGTTTTGTTGGAATTTGTTATTGCCTCGGTTGCATTATCAGCAGAGTCAATTAAGAATGCATAATATTTGGTGTAATATCATTGATGTATTTAATAAATAACAGAGGACCCCTGCGGAACACCTTTTACAATTTTTAAGTTTTTATTACTTACATTATTTTGTACAATAATTACTCTTTGGAAACGATTTGAAAGGAACGATTCTAACCAATGAAACACATTACCCTTAATTCCATAATAAGATAATTTCATTAGAAGTAAATCATGGTTTACATAGTCGAATGCCCTTGTCAGATCCAGAAATGCACCATCTGCAAAATTAGATTTGCCCAATCCACAGGTTATATGTTAAATAAAAACAAAATTAATATACCCTGTGCAGTGTTTTTATTCTTTCTAAAACTGTATTGATTTGAGTCAAGTATCTAATTTTTCTCAATCTACCCAATTAATCTGTTACTCATAATTTTTTTTTTTTTTAAAAACACTCAAAAGTGAAATAGGTCTATCATTATTTATTAAAGAAGAATCTCCACTTTTATACACTGAAACCAGATTACTGTATTTCAAGTTTGAAGGAAAGTTACCCAATTGTAAAGACATATTAATTAAATATACTAGAGGCTCTGCAGTCAACTTTGCACTGTGTCTCAATAAAAACTGTGGAAACTCATCCCAGCCACTAGTTCTAGAAGAACTTAATCCACTGATTATTCTACACACCTCACCAGCTAATGTTGATTCCACAGTTTGCATACTGTCAGTTGGTCTTGGTTGCTTATGAATGAAATTTAATGCTGTTTGTAATCAGCAGACACACCAAGGCAATCTACAGTATGACAGAAGAATTCAATGAAAATATTTGAAATTTTATTTTGTGATTTATAAACACTACCTGAGACACTTAGCTTGATAAAATAAGTTTCTTTTTCTTTACAATTTCCAGTTTAAATTTTAACAAATTTCCAAGCTGCTTTAATCTTATTAGAGGATCTAGATTATAACATTTTTACGATGCATAATTTTTGCAACAACAACACATTTTTTTAATTTTGTTTTATAACTTTTTACATAATCAAGAAATGTTTAGTCACTTGAGGATCTGGCTTTATTATGTAACTTTCTCTTTTGAATACTAGAGACCATAATACCTGGAGTTAACCAACCATTATATTTAACTTTTCTTTTATAATTTTTAGGCATTCTAGGAAACGCTACATTTAAATGACCTATAATAATATATGAAAAAATGTTATACTTCATATCCATACTAGTATCGTTTCGTTGTATATTAAACAGTTCATTTTAACTTCATCTTTTAACATTCTCAAAACCAAATCAATATTTCCATCACTGAAAGATCTTTTAAAACATTTCTTTTTAGTGACATTTTTTTGGGTATTTTATGGAAGAATTTATTGAAACTATTTGGACAGAATGGTCTGAAATCCCAGATTCTAGCACAGTAACTTTACACTTATTAGTATTAAAACTAGTTATTATGTTGTCTATACATGTTTTTGAGTTCCCAAATATCCTAGTAGGCTTGTTAATAATTATGAATATGCAATAGATTAACCCTAGATTACTTGTGTGTCGTCAAAATGACGATGTACCATTTGCAAAATCGCAGTATCTGACAAAATAGGTGTGTGTTCTTAACCTCTCTCCCAGTACCTTCCCCCCTCTAACCACAGATGTCAGTTGCACAGTTTTGTTGTCACAAGTAGTACGCATCCTTGTTTTCTTGAGCTCATGTAGTCAATTTGACTATATATAAGTGACAGTGTAATTTTTAAATTAATCCACCAAACCCATAGAGAAAAACTTTTGAATTTTACTAAAAAAAAGTAGTACAACTCACGTATTTACCACAAATATGTGTTTAAAAAATATATTTTGAATACGATTTTTATTTTATTTTTCAAATTTCTTGATTTTTATTTTTAAATAAAAAGTAGTCTGCTTTTTTAGCGAATTTCCATAGGAAAAATGAGCTATTGCAGTGGCCCTTATGGTAAGACCCAATGTCGGGAGTAGCAAATGAGCACCGATCATGGTCCCCAGAACACGTTTTGGGGTGTCATTTAAATTCATATATATATATAAGTAACTATTTTTTGAGATTTTTACTACGAGAATGAAATTTTTTTAGAGTTTTTTCTAACAATATAAATGTAGGATGTTATTCTGCGCATTTTGTTTTTTTACACGACCTTATAGCTCGCTTGGTTCCCCCAAAATCGACAAAAACGTAAAATACCATAAAAGTACCCAGTTCAAAGCCAAGTGATGCAAACTCGCGAGGCCACTAGGAGGAAACAAATTCTACTAATATATTGCGTACACACAGACAGCTGTTCAATGCCTTCGTGAGTAGAACTATTTCCCAAATTATTGGTTGAAACCCTAAAACATAGGCATATAAACTTAATTTTGGAAATTTGCTTAACTCACGTCAGCGGTCCAGCTGCGTGGTCGATTTATTATTTTTTAAAAATTGAATAGTTAGTTTGATGTAAAACTCTTTTTTTTAATATAGCCCTTAAATATGCTAGGATATTTACAATAATTACAATTCAAAAAAATAATTACAAAACTAATAAGTATAATTAGTCATACTTATGATACATAAGTAATCCCGTGGCAAAATTTTGACATATGTAATCTAGGGTTAAGAATTTACAATATTTTTAAAATCTAGCTGAATTTTAATTTGTGTTAGGAGGTCACCTGCAACAACGTGTGATTTTGGCTCCTTACACTGTACATGCTTTAAAAGGCCATGTAACTTATTAGAAAACATTTGCATACTTAAGTGATAATTTTTAGGGGTTCTATATATAGCAATTACATTAATACAAGAATCTGTAAACAAGATCTGCAACAACATTCAAAGAGGCCCTCCACAGAATAATCCATAACCTCTGGTCTTAACTTAAACTTTATCTGGTGATTAACTAAAATAGCACATCCTCCTCTGATCTTGTCTGGTCTCATATATGCAGCTGCTAAATAATTATAATTACTAGCATTATTTAATAGAAATAGATTTTCTTTTTCTGCCAATGCTCAGTAATACACAAAATAGTAGGTTTACAAGTTTATTTCTCTAGAAACAAATTTAGTTCATCAATTTTGCTTACTCTAACAAGACTCTGTACATTACAAAGCAAAACCCTTAGTTCACATTCCGAGCCTTGTGGGCTGATTCTAAAAATTTTTTTTTTTCATTTAAGTTATTATCTTTCCATTGTGCCACTATTGGTGATCCATTTTGTGTAATAGGCTTTTAAAAGATAAGTTCCGTTAGGAATAATTAGGTACATGGTTAGGTTGATTATATGCCAAATATAATAGGACAGTTAGTTAAGGAATGTTTAGTGTAAGGTCGTTAAAACAAAAGACAGAACACGGAAGCATGAAGTTATGATTATGACATTATACAGGAACTGTGGAAATGCCTGACACTGGCAAAACACTCAACATGTAGTTCGTTTAAACAGACGGAAGTTTTACTATATAACTCTCAGTATAAGAGTTCTGTGACTCGAAACACTGATGTGCATACATACAATAATATGTGTCATAAAATGACTTCCGTGGCAAAAAGCACAGATTAAAAGCTTTCGACAAGCTACTGTCTGAGACTGGAGTCCGTTTCATGAACAAACTCCCTGAAGAGTTTAAAGAAATGATAGAAGTCAATGTTTCTTAAAAACAAATTAAAGCGGTTGTTGATGTTCAATGATTTTTACACTGTGGGGGAATTTCTTGATGCCACATTATAGCCTATTTCTATTTAAATGAGTACAAACACATTTAATTTAATTGTACTGGCTAAGGTCATAGCAATGTATGGAAAAAAAGAAATTTGTAGATATTAAATTTTATGTGTGTATATGTTGTGTTATCATAATTTTATGAATGAATATGAGTTTTATTTAAATTTTGTAATTTTAATATTCAAAATTGATTTTAAGAAGCATAAAGTTTTAAAATGGGAAACAATTTATATTTTGTTAAATTATTACGTATATTATTACTATATGACGTGCTTTATAAAAATATAACATTTATTAAAAAGGGAATAAAGATTGATATAATATTAAAGTACTGGTATTAATAATTATATATTAAAGTTTACTTGATTGTGTATAGTTTCTTGACTTAAGGCCACATGAGAATTTTAAAATTGTATAATTTTATATATTATTTATATATTATATATATATTATATACATATTATTTATCTATTATTATTATTATTATTTTATATATTATTTATTATAAACTGTGTGTTATCTCCATTTTTTAAATGATTTACTGTATTTGTTGTTATATTTTGTAATTTATTATGTATACAGTCGGGAGCACGAATTAAGGCGGGTGAGAATTTTTGTGCTGTTGCCAGATCTTGATGCAGAGCAAGCGATTCTCGACCGTTCCTCGCTTTGCCAGTCCCATATCTGGCAACAACGCAAAAATTCTCACCCGCCTTATTTCGTGCTCCTGACAGTAGTTATTGTTTTAACACACCTTGTTAGTTGTAGTATCCATATTGACTTGTCTAAATACAAACGTAAAATTTGTCAAACAGGCTAATAAAAATTGAATTGAATTTAATTCAATAAACTTGAACTTGACCTACCATCAGGGCAAGTTTATGTTGGTCGAGGAGGCCAGTGTATGTTGGTTGAGGAGGCTAAGGTGTTACGGTAGCGGTAGGCCAGTACCAATTGCGAGACGGGTGAAGGTCGCACGGTATCCGTACAGCAACCAAGGTTGGCCCCTGGACAAAGGTACATTCTTCGAGCGAGACATGAAGACATTAGGAAGACTTTGCTTAGGCGCTGCTAATTGCTCCCGTGATAGCAAGACAGGCAAGACATTCAACTCTCGTAAGACTCGCCGCCACACCCTGGAACGCTGTTCTTGTCCACTATACAATGGCGCCGTACAGAGATGTAAAGCCAGTGCATCAGCTTAGGCTTCAACCCCAATGTCCGCCCCACCATGCGCCTGCACGCCATTAGTGTCCATTTACCTCTATCGATCACTCGATTTAGTTGTGCACAGAAGTTCAGCCTCTGGTCCAGCATCACTCTCAGATACTTTATCTCTGTTGCTATGGTGATCCCACTGCCTTGAAGACTGAGGGGCCCAAAGCCCTCCAATTTCCTTCGTCTGGTAAATGGGATGGCTAGAGTCTTGCTCGGACTGACACCCAGTCCAGTTCTCCCACACCAGTTCTCAACAGTCCTAAGTGCCACTCCAAGCAGCTCTGTCACAGTTGGTATAAACTTACCTACCACTAGTATAACAACATCATCTACATATCCTTGCGCATATGCACTATTATTGTTCAGTTCTTTAAAAAGGTCATCCACCACAAGGTTCCTCCTCGCTCCACTCTAACCTCCAAGGTCTCACCATACAGAGAAGTCTCTACGAACCTGCCATGAAGCATGGTCCTGATCCATCTGCAAAGCAGATCCTCAACCCCGTGCCCCCCAGCAGCATCGTTATCGACTCTGTCTTGGTATTATCAAAAGCACCTTCAATGTCCAGGAAGACACCAAATTCTACTTCCTTGTATTCCAGAGCTCCTTCAATTCGACACACCAAGTGGTACAAAGCAGATTCACAGGATTTACCTGGCATAAGCAATCCAGCAATACCGATTGGCGTGAATCGGGCGTTCCACCAGCACCCCATCACATATTTGCATGTGTATTATCTTTTCTAATACCTTCAGCACAATAGCTGTTAAACTTATTGGACGAAACGCCGTAGGATTGGTGTAATTTACCCTACCTGGTTTCGGTATAAACAAAACCCTGGTCTCGAGGATCGTGGGATATATCCAGTTGCTAAGCTGGCCCTGTATAGTCTGCAAAGCACTGACCACAAACTATCTACATCATTCTGGAGACAGACGGGTCTGATCCCATCGCCCCCAGGAGATTAATAGGGTTCAAATGTTCCCACTGCCCATTTGATCCGACTGCATGTAACTATACGACTGGCCAATTTCCAATCGCCGGTTGCAACAGCGGGTCCCACACCATTACGGACTACCACGTTCCTCACACTTGTCAAAGGACAGTGCTTCTCCCGTTGTCCCTCAATACTGTACTGCCAGGAAAATGTGCCACAAGGAACTCCTCAAGCACTTCCCCCGGTTCTACTGCGAGTTCTCCAGTAGCCTTTTTAATATTATACCTACTGGTGTTACTGGGTCTTTGGCCAAGAGTTTGTAAACTCTGGACGTTTCCCACACCCCCTCCATCTCCGTGCAGAATTTACCCCAGGAATTCCTCTTAGCCTTCCTTATCATCCTGCTATACTGAGATAACAGGTCATGATAAGTGTCCCATCTCTCATGCACCTTAGTGATCTTAAAAAGGGCTCTTACCCTCTTTCTCATGACTGATAGTGGTTCCACCATCCGGCTCCTACGTTCCTCACACGTGTCAAAGGACAGTGCTTCTCGTAGGAGTCTACAATGGCTTCTCTGAGCTCATCGGACATGTGCTCCAAATCCTCTATGTCCTGGACCTTACCTGTCATGAGTCTCGTCTTCATACCGAGATCTTGTCTATAGGATTCCCAGTCCGTCCTCCTTGGATTCCTATAGGTCTGGCATTCTTCCTATCCTGAAACAAACATGCTTGTGATCTGACAAAGATGGCTCCTATGATACATGCCAGTCATGTATCCTCCTTGCCATCCCTTCAGTGCTCAGAGTTAGGTCAATAACCTATCTTCTGACCTTGGTTACAAAAGTTGGTTCATTACCATTATTAACAATTGCTAAATTATTAGAGATAATGAAATCTAATAATAACTCACCTTTCTTATTAGTGTCCGTGCTCCCCCACACCACGGTAATTCAATTAGCATCGCATCCCAGGATTAGGTCAGTTCCTTTCTTCCTGGCGTATTCCACAAGGTCCTGTAGCTCCCGTGGTAATTGTCCTCTGCCATCATCATATGGAAGGTAAGCCGATGATAACAGCAGAGTTTTGCCCAGTTCTGCCATATTGAGCCTAACCACAGTAAGGAAAAGTGTTCTAGAACAGGTACATTGGTTAGTATCTTATTTACTAACATACATGATCTAGGTCTATTATCACATTTAGCATACACCAACCTGCCTCCTGTGTTCCCCAGTCCTGATACTCTACCCTGTCTAATCCAGGGCTCCTGTATCAGGACCGCATCCAGTTTCCCTGCAGAAAATCTCCTACACAGCACAGAGGTTGCAACCTTACTATGCTGAAGATTTACCTGGAGGATTCTTCCGCTCTTCTACATCTTCACCTCCCTGAAGGACTTTCAGGAATGCCTGTTCAAATCCCAGGTAAACCGTCCATCCTCTGGTCTTCAGCGTCTTTGCCGAAAGCTCATCAATGACAAGCACGAGAGTCTGAGAGTTCTCCTCCCGCTTGCCATCAATTATCCTTCAGCCATCATCAACCAGATTTTTATTCTGCTTGCCCATCATTTTAAGAAGGACAGCTGGCTATTTCTTAGCCAAACACTTAGAAGTCCTGAGGAGAACTTTAGTGGTGTGTAGGAGGTCTTTATACACTCCTACCCTTACAAAAATTCCCCCTTCCCCTCCAGTGCTCAACTTAGGAGCCGTTTTAAGTAACCACTCTGTTGTCTCTGTGTTGTCACAGGTTAATACTAGTGCCCCTCTTTCTCTATAGGTCTATTGAAATTGGAGTGCAGTCTCATCGCTGACCTGACTTATCTCCTCAATCAAAGCCTCTTGAAGGGCCTCTAGTTGCTCTTCCGTGAGTCTTACCTCCGGATAGGCCACTGGTACAATCGCCATCTTTGTACCGACAAGCTGATCTCTGAAGGCGGTCTTATCCACCTCCTGCCTGCTTGGTCCCGGCATTGGTTCAGGTTGAGTCATGGGGGCTGTTTCCCCTTTCTTCTGCCGTTTCTTTAAAGGAGTAGACTTCTCCGCGGATGAAGAGCTGTCTGAAAGGTTCCTCTTATGCTCCCTTTCATCCATCCCTACCCGCAGGGCCTGCCTTTCCTTTATCTTCTTCCTGTATTCTGCAGTGGGTAACCACTTTCCTGCAGCCTCTTACAACTCCCGGGCCGCTCTTCTCGATTTTGACCTGGGGATTACTACTCTGTCAGCATTAGTCGAAGTCTCGCTCCCAACATATGCCAACAGTCTTTCTTCATCACTGTGTTCCATTCTGTCCTCAGCATTCTGCTTTCATCTGCAGTGATGTCCAGGGTAAAATCTCCAGTCTTTACTGCACGATGTACCAACTCCAGTCTGTGAGTTGGCCGTCTGTGAGTTGACCCAGTAGGAAGATCCTCCTTCCTCATCTCCTCTTCTCCAACATTCCTGCTCTCCGCCTGCAATGAAGATTGGCCCTCCCCAGAATCCGAAGGGCCTGCCTCCGAAGAGGGTGGACTAGCTGAGCTCCTGCTCGGGGTACCACCTAGTATATTTGTCGCTCATTGCCATTAAAGATAAGTGAATGGTTCCATCCTTGGTTTGACATCAGAATGTCCTTCTCTTAGACTTTGGGATACCACACCCTTGTGTACAAGGCAGCACGTGTTTGGTTCCTCCGCCGTCAGAGCCGTTGACCCTAGTAACCCTTAGGCAGGGGCCCTCACAAGGTGCTACCATCCAGAGCCAGATGGACCGAGGTTTTTATGACGAGGTGTTACTCCTCCCCCTTCCTCCTGTCCTAACAGTAGGACCCCGGGCTTGGGACTGGTATAGCGGAGTTATTTTAGTATACAATTTTGTTACATATAAATTACAAACTCAATAAGTATGGTTTTTATTAGAGAAACAAAAAAACAAAGAATCATATTTTCCTTCCTTACAATGTCAACTAAGTTATAAACAGTACTCATCTTGAAACAAACTTCTGCTGTTACTTTAACTATAGAATATACTATAAATGAAAATATAATTATTAAACAGCTAGAATTATCAAATTAAAAAAAATCTATTCAATATACAGTCTAGATAAATGTTCATTCTTCTCTTGAAAGACTTTTTGCAGGTCGTTAAGATCTGAAATTTTCTGTCTCAGCCTTGCATTAGTCTCTTGTATCTGCCTTTTCAATCTTACATTTAAAGCAATGTTTCGGTTCTAAAAAGAAGAGAGTAAATCAAAAATCATTTCATTTAATAAAAAATGTGTGCGTCTAAAAATATTGCTTGTTTTTCATAATAGCATCAATTCCTCGTAAATAACATTTATGCAGTCTTAAAAATTTGTCTTTTTCAAAAACATTTTTGTTACACTGAATTGAAATCTATTTACTATTTGCTTCTCATTTATTTGTAAATAATAGATACTTTATATTTTCTACTTATTTGAGGGGCTTATAAGGTAAACTGACCACAAGGGACTGCCCACAGAGAAAAGCTCATACATAATATGAGTACTAGTTGTTTAGAAGTATTCATAATTAAAAAGTCATACATCACCAAACCATATAAACACTTTTTGCAGTTAATTAATTACACAAAAAGTAGTTCAGCATATCTGTTACTTTAGTTAGCAACTAATTTAATAACTTTGTTATTACAGATGGTGAATACATTCTTACAAATTGAAAATATAGCTAAGGTAATAAAACTACCTTGAACCATCTGTTTCTTACACATTGTTATGTTTATATTTACTTCAGAGTCCTAAAAATCTCTCTGATGCATTCACAATCAGACTATGATAATCAAATATTCTCACTTGCAGTAGCAATATATTGGACAAATAAATTGATTTAAATTTAAATAGGATTTACTCAATAACGAACAGGCCAAGCACCACTTGCCAAATTCTACTTACAGTGCAGAAAGAACTATCAACAGGAAGTTTACCATCTCCTTTCTATATTCTTGTAGTGCCACGTACAGCTAGCCGGCCCAATCTTAGTTCAACTTGTCGCCACTGCCAGTTCTTTAGTACACTAGGTCATAAATGTATTAAAAAGTAGTTGATTTATGGCAACAAAGAGTCTTCTATTCAGTTTCTCTTGCACATACATATCAGAACTACAAGCTGACCAATAATCAAATGTGGATCTGTAAGTATTGTGGCTGGTTTTTGGTATATGTTCTTTAAATCTAGCTTTAAATGTTCTTCCTGTTTATCCTTTGTAATATTTAGTATTTTAAGGTAAAGAGTTAGGCCCTTGTGTTAGCCTGGGTTCAAACAAGTCAAAACAATAAGGGACAGATCAATAATAACAAATCAGTGGTTCAGTTATAATACTTCTATTCAATATTTATTTGCACGCCTGTACAACCTTTAACTATACAATCTCTGAAACATTATTCCACACTTATCCTATACACATGTCATTCAACAGATATTACGCTTGTAAAACAGACTGGATCAAGTCACCGATAAACAAAGCTATCGCATTTACTTTATCAATCCTAAACTTCAACCCCAGTGTGATTCTATTGATAAACTTAAGTACTCTGTTAACTCACTCAACAGTCGTTCCTTTGCAGTCGTTGTGGCTACGTTTGCTGAACTCTGTTGAGGATCCTAAGACTCGTGAAGACCTTCCCGTAAGACTGGCCCGTCTTGTGCTGTTCAACTTCCGGCTCGACACTTCACAAAACTTGGCCTAACTCGTAGCAAACTGGAATACCTTCGGCCTCTCTCGTAGAAAATTCGCCTCTCAACTCACTGGTCACCTGACTAGTGCCTACTCACTGGTGGCCCAACTTCCCTAGCAAACTGGCAAAATTCACAGCATCTCAATTCCTTGGCCTCCTCCCGGCCCAACCTCATAACAAACTGGCAAAGATTCTAGAATTAAATTATGCTTATATAATCCATCTAGCTTCCGTGCTAACCCATCAGCTATACCATCGCAACGCAGTTCTGTGTCTCTTTGCATGACCTCTTACGCAACCAAGTTTATTTTTACGGATCCATACTTCCTGTCTTACACAAACCAATACCTTTACATTAAATATATTAAAACCCTTTGAAGGCCATGAGCCGATATATTGGCTTACAAAAATAGTTCTGAAAACGGCCGCAAGCCGAAATATCGACTCAACGAATACAACGCCAAAACGGCCATGAAGAAATATCGGCTTGTTATTCTTTTAGTGATTTCACACTTATTTTCTACTATTTCAATTTAAATTTGTAGTAAAATGGAAACAATCAAATTGTTTGTTACTAGTGATCAAATCGAGATTACGTTTTTTCATTTTCCTCTAAATTTGTTATTTATTCGTGAAATTAAGTTGGCCTTGATTTGACAGCTGGGAGTTGTAGAACCAATACCTACAGTCATTTGTGCATTGTTTACGTCTAAGCTAGTATTTATATGTTTATATTTCGTGTTTATCGTGTCTTAGTATTTGTTTTTGTATAGGATTGTGTAGTTTAGTGTTTGTGTTATTCATTATGAGTAATAAACGGCGTTGTGTTTTACCAGTTAGTTCATTATTGTATAGAGTTTATCTAACTTATACGCCCACAAACACTTTTTGTGTATTTAGACCAGACATAATATTTATTAAGCTATTCTCTTTAAATTTTCAGTATTTGTACAGAATACACAAATGTATTAAAAAATAACTATATAAACTCTACAATATTTTTTCAGTTATACCCATTTGTCTCCAAAATAAAAAATAAAAATAAAAATAATAAAACCACCTATGATAAAGGACCTATATAAGTCCTTAAAAATAAAATAATTTTGTTTTTAAATGTATTCTTTTTACTTAGATGTATAGTAAATATTGTTACAAGTAAAAAAATGTAAAAAGTACAACTCTAATAGTATTTTTAGATTAGTTACACTTTTTTTATAACACCCTGACAAAACTGCCATTTTCGTCCTGGCTTTTTGGCATACTAGTGCTGTTTAATCACTGGATCTTTTAGGATCGAATGTTATTTTTTTGCCTGGCCTTAAAAGGGTTAACTCTAATAATTAATGTAAACCTACCCAAAACCCTCGACTAATCCTAACAAGTGCAATCATTACAGTTTATTGCTACATTTATCCTGATTCCATTTCTTCTAACATAATAGCTTGACATAAAATCTTTACTGTCCTGAAGGCTATATTGTAAACTTGTTTCTTAATGGTGTTTCATATTTGTTTGTTTAGTAATGGATAGAAACTGATTGTAATATACTTGTATTTATGATTGTTTCTGATTTAACAAAGTTTTGTTAGTTTTCTTTCTCTATTTGTATCTAAATTTATCTCTTTTTATCCAATAATGACCATTATTGGTCTAAGTGTCCGTAATATGAATTTTGTTTCTTAAATTGCTTGGTTCCATGTTCTATGAACAAAATAGTAAAACAATTTATAATTTGTCTCTGAAGCACCACTCATGAGAATGTTTCAAGTTGTTATTTTTGTTTATGTTCAAATTAATAGAAAACTCCTTATATTTAAGAATATATCCTGCTGTTGTGTAATAAGTCGAGCTTGTAAGTAACATAAAGAAATGACCTTTAAAAAGCTCAGTGTCATTAGTTTTCAATATTTACTATCAGACTAGTTGTTCTATTTTTATTTCCATATATAGTGATAACAAAAGCATGGCTGTTTGTGTTATACAATAGGCAAACAACTTTACTTAAAACACAATAAT
>JAGFPH010000225.1:434196-482590 GCA_018207615.1 Philaenus spumarius | reverse complement strand
ATTTTCTAAGATTTATTTACCACAGAAACTGAACTCAAATGGTTCTAAAAAAAATTCCAAAGATAGCAGCACATCTCAAACTTCAACAATAGCGATCATCCGTTCAAATTCAATAAAAGAACGTCGTCATAGCGAATTCGGGGCTCGCACGACATAGGGATTATTAGGGTGCGGGGCTGCCCCGACACTCGAGTGGAAAGGGTTAAAAGGTAATAATTATTACTAATTTTATTGTTTATTTCAGGAGTTCCAATTTTGGCTTATTTTTTATTTATTTTTTTTTTTATCCACAATGTACATGATATTTTATTAATAAATTTACATGGATTATCTAGTCACCTAAATCCAGTAGCGGTGACTAGGAAAAAGAATATAAAACTTATAGAACTAATATTACAGTCCGCAGAAATATTTATATTTTACTTTCGTGAGGCATTACTATGATGCCTGCTCTGCGCAAACATTATGTAAAACAAAACACAACTAAAACTATTAAACTAAAAAATTAAGAACTAAACAACATAAATATCTTATAAAAACACTATGTACATCCAAGTCTCACTAGATACCCCCAGAAAATTCTCAAAAGCGAAAGATAATCATTTCAGAATATTGGTTATACTATCTATGTTACTTGTTTTAAATAACCAATCTTTGGATTTATGTAAAAATATTTTCAATGTTGCACAGGTCCTAATTTCCTTTGGTAGGCAATTATATGCCTTCGGTCCTACCGCCAAAAGAGAATTTTGAAAAACTTTTCTAGAGGCCCTCGGTCTCCTCACATTCAACAAAGAATGACCTCGCGTACTGTAGTAAGCGAGGTCATTGTCATTATTGCCACTTCAAATGAAAAATATTTTTTAAACTTTAAAAATAAATAAATGTTTAAGGGGTAAAATTTTTTAAAATTCAAAAAGAGGAAAAGACGGTTCTAGCTTACTCTTAAATAAAATAACTCGTACAAAAAACTTCTGCGTGGACACAAAGGTTTCAATGCTGATTTGCTTGCACCACCCCAGCATTTAATTGCATATTGCAATTGGGAATGAATTAACGCAAAATAAAAGCAGCTCTGTATCACAAATTTTCCTCAAATAATAAAAATTTTGAATAAATAAATAATTTGTTCTACTATATTTAATGTACACTTGCCTACTAAATATCATATGAATATTTTTAGAAATAATGGTATACCAGTATATTGAAACAATATAGGGCAATGTCTTAAAAAGTTTACACTTACTAAACCAAGGACAAAAGGGTTTAAATACAATCTTATGTGTGATTGCCTTATTATAACAAATAAAACTGTTAGGAATTCAACCACTTATTTAAAACATTGCAAACTCTTTTCCCAGTCAAAATAAATAGTCCATTAAAAAAGTATATATATTTATAGAAATACAAACCTTTTACTCGAGCTTCATACCTCTGTTTATACTGTTCTATTTTTTTATATTGTGCTGTTGTCCTTTCTTCCTCAAGGTCATCTACCATTTTCACTTTAGACTGTTTCCATTTTAAAAGCTCTGTTGAAACTGCCTTTTCCTAAAATTAATCCAAACAATTGTGTAGGCTTTTATCATTTCGAAATCCTCCTTTTAAATAGTATAAATAATTATATATAATTCCTCAAATTTTTAAAGAGCTATCCAGTACTTTTGTCAAAATAAACCAATTTTACATGGCCACAATTAACATATACAACTATGAACAAACTTGGAATAAATATATCAAATTAATGCTATTCTTTAAAATTGTGATAATTTTTCTGCTATACGCTTTCCCATCAAAAACTTATTTAACTAAATTAAAAGTGAAAAAAACATGAACAAAGACCGGAATTCGAACCCAGGACCTTTAGCATACCGTGCTACTACTCCAAATAACATGACTATAGGCTGTAAATAAAATTAAGATTGATTTAAGTGTCGTTTCATACGAGGTAATCAGTCTGTTTCTTCACAAAAAATTCAATAAACTGTACAAATGTGATAACAACGACCAATATCAGCTGTGATTAGGATAGCCTTAGTTTAGCAAGGAACGCTAAAGCTGGCCATACACGGTCCGATTTGTAGTCCGATTCAATGTCCGATGTCCGATGTAGGATCCGATGTAGGAGCGTGAATGGGCTTGATGGACGACGAGTTGGATGATCGTACAAATCGGAGTCCCAGATACGACTACAAGATGATCCGACTTCCAACTTCCGACGGAGTCGGACTGTGAGTGGGGTGATCGTCCGATTGTCATTTTAAACTTTCTCCTTTTTGATTTTTGATCTTCTCTTTTCCCCTATACTTTGTACATTTTTACTTCTATAATAATGGATAATAAAGGATGTTTGGAATTTATTGAATTGTACCGGGAGAATAGGTGTTTGTCAACACAAGTGATGTAATTTATGCAAACTGACATGTTTTTGAGCATCTTCGCGTCACAATTAATAGTTCAAAAATAATTTCTTAACCTATTGAAAAACATAGGCGAATGTTTACTATACACTAAAACAAATTAGGCAGTTGTCTACTATATTAAAAAATATAGGTGATTGTTTAGTGTACTGAAAAATGTAGGCGATTGAAAGTATACTGACAAAATATAGTAGATTGTTAAGTATAATAAAAAAAAGGTGATTATTTAGTAAACTGAAAAAATATTGGCGATTGTCTACTATATTGAAAAATGTAGGCGATTGTCTACTATACTGAAAATATATAGGGATTGTTTTCTATACTGAAAAAAATATAGGCGGTTGTCTACTATATTTAAAAAAATAAGTGATTGTAAGTATACTGACAAAATATAGGGAATTGTTTAGTCTAATTATTTGCATATAGTAATTGCTGTACATTTTTATACAACTACCACTATGTAGGCCTACAAGGAAAGAAGACTGAATTGGAATGATTTCTTGTCGTGGAGTTGAAAATTTGAGAACGTTTTGAATAATGTAAATCAATGTGTATATTTTTTATTTACTACTAGGGATACCCCAGCGTGCTCCACACGCCAAACCTGTTAGAACTTTCTATACACATAATTATGTTATATTTTCTTTATAATATAGATGTAGGATTAATAATAACCTCAAAACTAAGATTGTAAATGTCCAAAATGAAATTATTTTATATTATAACAGCAGTTATAAATAGGCCTAATAAAGGTTAAAAGAACCATCAATGCTCAGGTCTACATTTTAAAAAAAACCTAGCCTAAAATTTAGAAAAGTAAATAATTGCTTCAAAGTTTAAAATCAGCTGTTAATGTTAATTGGAAACGTAAGTTGGATCGTAAGTTGGATGGTAAGTTGGATCGTGAGTGGTGAAACGCATCCAACTTGCAGTCCAACTCGGTCGTCCTACAAATCGGACCGTGTATGCCTAGCTTAAAGGGCCTGGGTTAGTGTAGTAATCTTTACTAACATAAGTTTTGGTAACAAGGATGGGATATTGAACAAACCTTTAATATTTATACGTAGAACATCATAAGTAAGCCTAGCCTAGATTATGCAAAAATATATAAGAACATAAGGATATTCAAAAATATTTTTAAAAAACACATAATTATCAACTTTAATAAAATATTTATTCAAATATTTATGAAGAATTTTGTTCAATTTCAAATTATTTAAATATTTATTCAAAAATTTATCGAATGTAATAAAAACTGTAGCCTAGTCTATATTTATTTATTCAATCTGAATATGGATCCAGAAGAGTTGAAACAATTTTTTGAAATTCAACAAGAACAATCAAACTCACGCTTCCCTTCCCTGTTCTGCCTGCCACAGCACTAACACATTGCACACCTAATGTTGTGTCACCCCGTATTAATTTAATTATATTCCAAAATTATCTTGATATATTCAAAATTATAAAATACATATATCATTTACATATGTTAATTGTTAGAGTTCTTTATTGTCATTGGTGCAATTTAAAAGAATTTGTCCATTGCCATCGACTATGCTCATGTATTTGGTAAAAAATTGTAAGTTCTCAATAATTAGTCCATTTTACAATTATTTTATAGTGTCTTTAACTATTAATGATTCTCGGGCTAGGGGTAATCGGCTTGAACTTGGATAATCTTTTAGGTAACGGACTTAATCATATTGGTACTTTAAAAATAATAAATTAAATTGCTGTGCATCAGAAAACAATAATGTCTCAATAGTGTTCAAATTCAATTTGTCTATTAATGTCATTTAACTAATATTTTGTTTATCAAATTTATCAATAACAATCAACACAGAATATACCAAATTCTGTAACACTTATGGTTTATTGGTATTACATATCACTTTCATTTTTTTTTTTTAAGAATCGATCAATTGAAATGCATTTAGTTCTTCATATTTTGCTGGTGGATATACACTCATTGTTTAACATCTACTACAACTTACACAAAATTTTATAAATTTTGTTCAGTGGCATGCTGTAGTAAAAGGCTAAATAATAACGTACAAAGGCACAAACAAATAATTTCAACAAATCACAATCTACAAACATATTTTAAACTGAACTCTTCATCCATTTTTGAAGTGGTTGGAGTAAAGTACACACCAATTGAGTTGTTATTGACTTATGAAATAGTGATAATTTTGTCCTTGTGAAGCCAAAGATTAGCTTCCGATGATTAAAAGCCATCTACAAAATAGGTACATGGCTTTAGGATAGACTTTATTACAAAGCTTGTAAAAGATTTGAACAAATTAAAAGATATACACATTTTATAAATAATGAGAGAAAATGTTAAGAGCAATGGTATGAAATTCAGACCCATCATATACATTTTGCATGAAACTTTTCTGTAGAAGAGTACCATTCTATTAATTAAATGATAATTCAGTTCAAGAGAAAGACCATACTGAAAAATAATATTGAAAACAAACCTACAAAATGGTGTTTCAAGGTTTTGGTACTGCTGCAAGTTACATCAACTTCTTCAGTTATATTCAGGCAAGCAAAATATATATGAATTATATTCAGCTGATATATGAATTTGCCCTAGTTAGCGATTTGGTGTTGCATTTATCAAATGACAGAGATAGGCTTCAAATTGTTAGTAGATGTTTTTTTTCTTGTCTTGTTAAGGTATTTTTGAAGAAAAGACAAAGGAGGAGGCTGTACAGGGTCTCAAAAGAAGCAAATGAGTATCTGTTACCGCATGAACAACTAGAGCAAGGTTCAATGCCCACTAGACTAGACTAAATAATGAAGTGGAAGGATATGAAACAAATCCATACTTTCTTACGTATGATGAGTGTAAACTAGAAGGCAGTAAAGCAAGAAACAGGCTCAAAAAATAATATTTTAAATGAGTCCCCCAATTTAGAATAAAAAAATGTTCATGGGAGTTGTCAATTTAGTGGATTACATTATGCATATCTTATCTGCATGGATTCAAAAACAAAAGGATTGGTAACTCAGAAAAGTAATCCACTTAATGAATTTTGCCTTTTTAACCCTAGAACACTAATGTGGTTTTAGCCAGACGTAGTTACTAAACCTTTGTCTGCCAGACTACTGCTTAAAAAGGGTAATACACCACACTAAACATATTAAACAAATATTTTTTCTCTCATAACTTTGAATAAGGCGTCATTATAAACACTTTCAATATGTTTTACAAAATTTGTGAATGCATCACCATTTTTATTTAAGGATCAAGACAGACCAACCCATGTACCATTAATTACCCATTATTAATGTTCAAGGCTTCTCTAGCACCTTCCTTCTTGGGTGAAATACGGAAGCCTGTAAAATGAGTCAAATCAAGAACTATCACGAAACATCCTGCGCATTAGATTTATTATGATGAAGTGACTTACTATCTGAAAAAGTAGAAACTATGTATCCACCAAGATACCATGGCTGTGACAGAAATTTAAAAAACCATACACAGTTCATGTGTGGGAAATGTAATGACATTGTGTAATGATATTAATGGAATTAGTCATACAAGAATCAACTAAACAGTCATAGAAAGACTGATTATTATTATTAGTTATTAGTTTATTGTGGCATTAATAACTTCATCTTTTCGTTGATTTCTTTTCATAGATCTAATTTATTACCATAAGACTTTTAATTTTGTACTGTGCAAAAAATTGCCTCTTAATTTGCTGAAACAATGTGTAAACAATTTAAAAAACTATTTACACAGCACATAATGTATAGATAAGTTTACTTTCAAGTCTTTAATTACGAAATAAATTAATGTTGTCTATGAAATATGTTTTTAATACCTCAGTCTTCTTTACAACTTCTTCAATTTCTTTTTCAAGTATTGAAATCATAGCATCGTAATTGCATATCTTGTTATCCAACACACTAATTATATTTTTCAACTGTGATACTGATTGGATCACTAAACAACAATTTAAAATATTTTAGCTAAACAAATAAAATCCTAGGCTAATAAATTATTGATACCGAATGTATTAGTATAAAGTTATTTTACCAAGTAGCACACAGTACATAAGTCCGTTCTCATTCTTGTAAAAAAATAACTTAAAGTACGTATGAGATTCAAATATTCCTTAGATTGTTTAAACTAAATACCTACGTATATAAGACACAAAATGGACAACATTACATGTGGTATTTATTTATTATAATAGAGACTTAGGCAGTATAACACTCCGTCACCCACTACACTTACTTGCCACATTTTATAATACTTTCCTTCAATTTTATATATATATGTGCACTTTGCTTAAAAGATTACACCTATATTCAACTAAATTTACAGAGTAAGAGACCTATCAAAAAATAAAATGGACTTTCTGAGAGCTCCCAATTTCATGTGTATTGATGTATGTTGCTTAGAATTTTAGTTGTATTAGATGTTAAAAACAGATGTCTTGTTATGTTTAAGATATTTTAAACAACATACGGTATTGAAATCGTGACAATTTCTTAAAAGTTGTAAGCCTTTCAGTAAATACAGGCATATAAAAACACTTTTTATCTTTTTACTATTCTCTTGCTTTAAATTTTCTGAACTATAGAACTTAATGTTTTTTGTAAGAAATATGTTGTTACATTTATAAAAAAATAAGAGGATTAGGCCTAACTGTTTCTGTATGTTATGCAAATAAGGTTTATATTTCATGTATGAGCTTACATCTAATGGGAGCAGTGGTAGCTCAATTGGCAAGGTGATGATGTCATATGCTAAGATTCAAAAAGTTTATTCTAACAATATTTTAAATATACAGCCCAATAGGCAACAATTAAAAGCTAAATTTAAATAATTCGACCACGCAGCTGGACCGCTGACGTGAGTTGAGCAAATTTCCAAAATTAAATTTATATGTCTATGTTATAGGGTTTCAACCAACAATTTGGGAAATAGGTGTACTCAAATTAGTAGAATTTGTTTCCTCCTAGTGGCCTCGCGAGTTTGCACCACTTGGCTTCGAACCGGGTAATTATATGGTATTTTACGTTTTGGTCGATTTTGGGGGAACCAAGCGAGCTATAAGGTCGCGTAAAAAAACAAAATGTGCAGAATAACATCCTACATTTATACTTAAAAAAAACTCTAAAAAATTTCATTCTCGTAGTAAAATTCTCAAAAAATAGTTACTTCCGGTCAAAAAACGTACTTCCGGTTGTTGGATTTTTTTGGCTAACGAACTCGTCCGAGCGACATAGATAACCAACACTTGTACCACATCGGACTTAAAATGCGACCGCTAGAGTGCGAACACATATATACACATATATATGTATATATGATTTTTAATGACACCCCAAAACATGTTCTGGGGACCATAATCGGTGCTGAGTTGCTACTCCCGATCTTAGAGCTCACCTTAAGGCCCCCCATACACGTAACGATCGATCGCACGATGGATCGGTCAGATCAGATCGCTTCAGATCTGATCGCATCGACGCTGTCCCTACACACGTTACGATTTGTCTGAACGATCCATCGCAGCGATCTCCCCACTTTGCCGCCTTTCCTAAACTCAGTCGGGTAGTTCTTGTGAACAAGGAAGGTTGTGTTGTGCTGTGTATCAAATATGTCTTCAATTGAAGAACTGGAAGCAATCGCAGTGATAGTGTGTATGCTCGAGAGTGAGTCCAAACGTAAAAGGAAGAGAAGAGTTTGGTCAAAGTCCTGGCTTGAAAGAAGAAAATTTAACCATACCAATTTACTTCAAGAACTATCGATTCATCCGAAAGACTGGAACAATTACCTCAGAGTAGACGAGACGACATATTTTGACTTACTGAGGATGGGGACCCCCTACATTGCGAAGCAGGATACAGTAATGAGAAAGGCTATTACGCCTCATGAAAAATTTACGGCCACCATAAGATACTTATCTACAGGGAGGACTCTTGAAGATATGAAGTTCTCAACGAGAATACCTTCAAACAATACAATGCACTTGTGACACTCACAGAAAGACACCTGAACACTGAACATTGACAACTGATTAGAGCCTGGAGCCCCAGGCCAAAATATGATAACAACAAACAAACAGAGAAGGGACAGGTAGCCTAGATCGTTGGTCGCATCTCATGAAATTTTCATCCAATCCGATATCGTTTACGATGTAGGCCTATGCCGATATCCCCATTAACGTTCCAATCCGTCGTACAATCTGGTCGTTTCACCAGATTTTACTGTTAAAAATGTAAACAAAGTGTAAAAAAAATATATGTTTAGAACATAGTATAAGTTAATTACTTGTGGTGAAGCATTTAGGGGCAAATTTACAAATTTTGATCTAATGAAAATGACATAGTTCAAATAAATACTGTACCTAGCAATAAATTACAATAGGGTCTATAATATTATCTTTGAAAATTATTCAACCTTACTAATATAATATTTAATTGTAAGTTTTTAATTATTATGTATGTGTACATGAAAAATAATTGTTTATTTCTGTTGGGAATCTGGTTTGTGAATACGAAATAACTTTAGGCCTAAGGTTGATTTGAAAACATAGGTGGTTGCTCTGTAGAAAATAAATTTCAGATGTTCAATAAAATTAATTAAGGTACCAGTAGGCCTATCTTTATTAATGACAAAGTTATTAAAGTGAATTAGACCTGATTACATTCAATTCCCTTTTAATTTTACTTTCAATTATAAATATTAATAACTAGGCAAACTCTTGAAATTTACTTCAAATAACATCCCCAAAGCACAAATTAGGCTCTGTATGTAAATATTAAATCAATAACCTAGGCCTATATTTTATTATGGCATTAGGAGTAATTCTTCTTGATCACAATAATACGTATTACGGCTGTATAAAATTTGATTATACAGTACCTTGTTTTTGTGATCTAATGAATCATTACTTCTAAGTAAAAACATAATAAATACAAAGACTTAATAGTACCTATTATATTTAAATCTGCCTAATCCAAAAATTCGGAAATGTAATAAAAAAAATATACTAAATTTATTTTAAGTCTAAATAGGATAATTTTAGGGTTAATGTTGGCTTACATTCATTACGTTCTTTTGTAATAAGATTTAACTTGATTTCTGCAGTTTTTGCTGCTTTTGAAATGCCTACGTCATTTTGGTACAGTTTATTGAGGCTAAGTGAGGACGTATCCAGTTTAATATCTTGACTCATTTTACTCCATTAACATAGGTTACTGAAAGTCTAAAAGAAAATTTGAATCAATACGGTGTCATATCAGTCTAATAACAGTGTTGTATGACAGTTGACAGTTCTTCAATGTTATAGTGTGAAGAATTACTATAGGCCTAATATTCATATTTTCCCTATGCCTTGACAATTTCCTCTGTATCTCTTGGTATTATTATCTCTGCTCTGTATATAGTTTATAAAGAAGACGAAACGGCCACGCTCGTCTTCCTCTTCCATTTCAGATTCATAACACTTCAAATTAACTGTTTCAATGAAAAATCAAAGGCAGCAATGTGACGGTGAACCAAAGTTCTTTAACAAAAATCAATGATCATGTTAGTACCACCGTACCACGATTGTCAGAAAATACTGTCTACATAGTTTTTCGTTTCATGGTTCCTAGACCCAAAACCCGGTAGTCAATTTATATACAACTTTTTATGAGCACGATAACCGCTGTAATTTTGTACAAATTACTTCCAGACTGATAGGTACTGTACGTGCCTACGTGGAAAACAAAATATTTCATCCGTTAATAATATATTTCGCACCTAGGGCAGAAAATGAGGTTTTGCAGGCTTGAGATCGTGTTTCAACGATCTAGAGCTGCAAAACCCTTTCGGCCGTGGTGCGAACGCTATTTTTCACCACACTACACAATAAAATAAACACTATATAAAATTAAAAAAGAATATTAATTTAGCACACATGAAAATGAAACTTTGAGGTTATGGCTCCAACAATAAGGTTATAAGCAGCAACAATAATAACTGGTTGCTATAGGCAACGGTGAAAATAACAATTATGTGTGTGCCACTAGTCGGCTGACAATACCTATTGAATCATTTGCCATATGGGCGTATTTCATAACGAAATTGTGTTGAGATAAAATACGTTCATATTTTAATTGAATAAACGAACAGCTGACTTTACGGCCCTAGGGCAGAAAAGAGCTACTTTCGGCCTCCAAATGACGTTCCGAAAATAGCTGAAAATATGGTAGTGTGGTGAAATAGTATATTTCGCACCTAGGGCCGAAAATAAGGTTTTGCAGGCTTGAGATCGTGTTTCAAGTTCGAGACGGAGTCAAGAACTTGAAACGATCGAGAGCTGCAAAACCCTTTCGGCCGTGGTGTGAACGCTATTTTTCACCACACTACACAATAAAATAAACACTATATGAAATGATTTGAAATGTCGTCTTATTAATTTATTAGATATAATAACGATTTTAACCAACAAACAAACGTGAGTAACAATAAAAACTACATATTGACACTATTTACAAGTATTAAATGAATTAACTTTTAACTTATTATTTAAAAAAAGGTACACCAGTACGTTTATTCATGTACCAGTATCGGTAGTAGTGCATTGTGTCTATTAATATTACTCGATATTTGATATCAGCTGTTCCAATTAATTTAGTGAACTTAAACAATGTATTGTTGCCATGTAATGTTTGCTGATATTCTCGGTTGAAAGCGATAACATAAGGACAGAATAAGACAGCGAAGACAAGATAAACTTTTCCTTAAAAATCAATGCCTACAAATTGTTAGAATTAAGGAAGGTTTTTATTTGTATCGCTATTGATATTAAAATCAGCTGATCTCAATAATTTAGTTAGTGCTGTAAACGTAAACTACCTATGTTGTCATTGTACTTCTGGAATGTTACGAGAAACGATAAGATTATTTCGAAAAAAATATTATATTAAATTTTGTATTATTATTATTATTAATCACAGTGTGATGAAAAGTATCGTTCATCACACGGGCCAAAAGTGGCTTTTCGATCCTCGCTCATTTTCCGGATTGAGGCGAAGCCGAGAAAACTCTACTTTGCAAGTCAAAGCTAACTACATTGCATTTTGTAATAACACCGCCTCTTATCGTCATTAGTTATAATGGTAGATTACAAATTATTTGAATATAATATGAACATTTTTATTGAATGTTGAACTTAATTAAAATTACCTGATGTGTTCATACACACGGTACATACGTACAGTACGATTTTTTTAACCGTGCCCTCCTGCTCGGCTAGCGCGTGGTGGGCTAGCGGTGTAGCGGGGAGGGATTGTAAAGGCAGTTTCACAAACTTCGAATAAACAAAAATGATTGAATAATTATTCGAATAAAATTATTGAAATAAGAACTACTTGAATGAGTCATAGACTACTTGTCTCTTGATGATATGCAATATTTTATAACGTTTATAAAATGAGGACGAACTCGGTCAACGGAAACACGGCCTGGCGGCACGGCCCGGCCAGGTGTAGTTTTAATTGAAACGCACATTATACCACAGAGGATATAAGTAATACTTACTCTGTGATTATACCGCTGTACCGAGCAAACCGTAAGTCAAACGAAAAAATGTTTCCAATAAAATATTTAATTTGGACCTTTATCTAAAACTTTCTCGCGAACACTTTGTCTCTGACCAACAAATAAAAAACTTTCCAGCGGCGTGAAAATTGCATGTCATTATTAAAGTACATTGTTGTAATATTGATTTTTTAAATATGAAATAGGTTTTGTAATTGATTTTCTTTTACATCATACGAATCGTATGGTTCTTATCTGAGTATCCGTGAAAGTTTCATAATTTTATATCGCTGCTAAGTGTATTAAATGACAGTGTAAGCTATTGAAGCTCGGCTTTCGCTGTTTCACGCCGCTCGCTCGCTCGTGGAGAAAACTAGAGTAGACGGAGCGATTTCTAACGTTATCATTCAGGTTAGTAGGCCTACAATCGTGGCCGAGGGCACGGTTAAAAAAATCGTACTGTACGTACGTACGTGAGTAACATATAATACAACAGCTGATTTCACCCATCATCTGAAATACTTAAACAAACCCAGTGTATAGATTATACTTTGGGGTTATGTTTACAACTTCAATCATTATAATTTCTTATGAAGTAGATATTTACTGTATAGACTATAAATAGGCCTACAACTTTTTATCATCAATATATTCGTCTATACAAATTTAAAGAAGAGATACCTATTCGTTTAACTTCGGAAACATTCGTAGGCCTACATCTTCAAAAAAATATAATTAATTTAGGTTTGAAATTTTCAAACAGCCGCCATTTTTAAACACATAATCGCTTATTTTTCTTGAGATATATCGTTAGGTTAAACTTCATGCCAAGTTTGAACTCAGTCAAACTGTTCTCTAGATATGAATTATTTTGCACAAAAAACAAAATGACTGATATCTGGAAAATGAAGCAATTTCTGGCCTATGTTTATACGAACTTTTTTTCTTATTTTGACCCATTCTCGAAGTTTGGCACTTTACTTATGGGACACTCTTCTATATATACTTACTAACATTATAGAGGTCAAATTTGTTTGTTTTGAACCGATAGAAAAAATAGTTTTACTAATAAAAAGCTACACTACCCCTGAGTAACATAGGATATAATTAATTTTGATAATAACCTAGATAATTTAGTCGGAAAAAATCTTAGGTTAGGCCTATCCCAACTGATGAACAACACATGTATTTACATTTATTACCATAGCAGCCAATTGAATAAAATAACAGATAAAACAGCTGAAATATTTCCATTAAAAGCTGATTTGAAATTTTGAAGCAATTATTTGTATTTCTAACTTTTAGGTTAGGTTTTTATTATAGTGTAGACCTGAGCCTTGCTGGTTCTTTTAACTTTTATTATAACTGCTGTTATAAAATGTACAAAATACTGTGAATTTGATTTGAACATTTAACATTATTAACCATCTTAGTTTCGGGGTTATTAATCCTACACCGTTATTATAAAGAAAACATAACATGATTATGTGTATAGAATTTTCCAACGGTGTTGGCGTGCAGAGCACGCAGGGGTTTCCCCTAGTTTTATATATATACAAGGCCGCCCATATGACATTTGTAGAGGGGGGGCTAGACCAGGGGTATGGGATTAAGGAGTACCCTCCCTTCCTTCGGCAAAACGGGGTGGAAAATTTTAAAAATTTGGGAAGCCAATTTGGCTGTTTAGGTGAAATACTAATCCACACAGCATTGAGTCTGTACCTTTACACAGTCAATTAAAGGTGCACCGCGCCTTGAGGCCGCACAAAGTAGTTCCCCAGCAGCTCATGCTTGAACTCAGCGAGCACAGAATAGACGTAGAGGGGCTATTGCCATTTAAGCTGCATATTGGGCAGTGAAGCCACTGGCGGCCATGACAGTTGGGGCGAGAAACGAAAAACCAGCGGCGAGCGACTAGAAAGTTAGCCTGAACGCTTACACCGCATTTTAAAACTCTTAGGCACCTCCAAAATTTTAGAAATTTTAGAGGAATGTAGAGTAATGTTGAAAGATGATTATAATACCATTTTTAAAATTTACAAACAACGGTAACATATTAAATTGACTTTTTCAATGTCTTTTAAACTGAAGTGAATGTAATTAAAAAGTTGACCTGTGAGGAAGTTTTTTTATTTTCAGGGCACGTGAATTTCGTCAGTGAGAAACTTTTAGATAAAGAGTTAAATTTATTTTTTATTTCAACTTATTTTCTTTTAACTAGAAATTAATTCATTTTTTTTTATTAACAATAAATTGCCTCTGCTTTGGCTTAACTTTTTTTCAATTACGTTAGCGGTTTGTTCAGGAAGTTAGGTTGAATAATGGTGAGTAATATTGTAGTATGTTCGCAGCTCAAATCCACGCGCGGACATGCACATTGTATTCCATTCCTGATTTAATAATCTTTAGTGCCTTTGAATGTTATTTACTGTTTTTTAAGAATAATAATAATATTTACTACTTCAAAAAAGACATGAAAATTTATTTTAACTTATTAACAGAACATAAAGTAGTCACCCAATAAATAAACAAAGAAAGCTTGACACTGCATATCAATCCTATGATAAAAGTTAACTGTTAAATTATTATTTGCTAGATAGAACTAAATTCTCATCTTCTCTAAAATATATTATAGGTGTATATATTTAAAACTTTTTTAATCTGATGAATATTTTGTTAAAACTTAGTATCTAATTTACATTTGGAATGTTGGGATTTAATTGTTGAAATATTCATTGTATTAATCATAATCACTTTATAAGTTAGAAAAAAAATTTGAATATTGATAATTTTATTGGTTGAAGGTTTTTAAGATTAAAACGTGGAATCAGGAGTTTATTTTACAATCAAACTGAATATGTAAACAATGTGACACCAATTGTTCTTAACATAACATTTTTTTTTAAATATGACAACTACAAAGAATTTTCAGTCTTGCCACTGAAACACCATATAAAGAAGGACACTAATTGTTTATAATCAGTTATTTTCTATTCTGTGAAAAATAAACATTTAAATAAGCCACTGACGCTCACCAGTAAGCCGCCATGACAGTTGGGGCAAGCGCTCCCTGTCTGTGGCTTCCCCGGCCGGCCCAGGTCGCCTCTCTATGTCTATTCTGTGCTCGCAGCTTGAACTCTTATAAAAAGTAAAACAAGTATATTTATTATGTAAAATGAAACAGTACAAAAGTTGTTAATTTCTAAAATTTTAGGTGCTAGAACCAATGATTACATAGTATAAAACCTAAACAGGCTATGGGAGACAATCGGTAAAGCCGACCCGTTAGCGGGAATCCGCACCAATATGGTGGAGCCGAGCATGACTCATTCTAGTACCGAGCGCTTTTCACGATTTATCTTTCCAATGCTGTCGTATCTTTAATAGTTTTATTTAGAAAATATTTCTAAAAGATTGATTTAGAAAACTGAGTAAAATTATAGAACCTATTTTTTCACAGGAAATGAAAGATGGTCATACTGATATTATGACAATACATTCATTTTTGTAGGCTTTGTTCCACGGATACAGACCCAAAAAATACAAACTGTCCATACAAAAATAAACGGATATATATCCTACTACTACAATTTCATTTCGCCATTTCCTTTTTTGGAATGAAGTTCCTTAACGCGCGTTGCGGTAGTTAACAAACAGAAAATGTAATGCGTAACGAAAAAAGTGTTGTTAATTATACTACACGCGCTATAACTTTGCACTTGGGATTTTTGAGTTTAATGTGAAAATGGTATCGGCAACGTCGCACTGCTAAGACGAGCGGATGTGTCTTATCGCGCTGGCTCACAGGTGCACTTCCTAAAAAGGCTCTTTCAAAATTGCAAATTAATTTTTTTTTCTTCTGAGATATTTTTTAATATTTCTTATCATAACATGTTTGGTCATACTTTACTGATAATAAATATCTAAAATTTATTAAAATTGGACAATTATAAGTATTGTTTATAGTTGTATAATGTAATAGTTAAAACATTATACAAAATTCCAGGTAATTAACTCAACCATGAGTTCATCTCTTCATGGTAGTCGTTAGTCTTTTTTGAACCGAATTTAAGTGGTTCAGATTTAATCCACCCTTTTGATGATCCAGCACGGCAAACAATAATTCTACTCCCTTTCCCAATTGGTGCCCGCAGACTACCCTGTACAGTTTCATCAGTCCAACCTGTAGTTAGTTATCGTAGTGCTTTTATTAATCCATGACTCGTCCAAAAATACAGTTTTATTCCAGTCAATATGTTTGGAAGCCCTTAAAAACGATACCTTGTCAGTGCCACGTCAGGTCTCTCAAGTAGTACCTTACGTTTGTTTATTTTCTTATACTTAAATCCAATTTTCTTTAAAATGTTACGAAGGGAGGTGTGTTTTCCCCAAAAAATTCCACATTCATTCATACTTTTTAACAGTTGGAACTTCTTTTCTATTGAAGTAGGAGTATACCTGTCGCCTTATGGCACCGTTGTCAAAATTATCAACATCAGTGGTTGGTTTTTGTTTATTTCTTTTTTTACCTGGTGTTGTTAATACAGGACTCCTGTATCCTTTTTCTCAGCTGTTTTCTCCTGGTTTCGAATGTTTACCACTGTTCGTTGACTTATATTACAAGCCTCTGCAACCCTGAGTTTTAAAACTTGATTTACATTTATTAACGGCCCATTGTTTGTTTTCTCCTGTTGGAAATACCGCACGACAATGAGAACGATCGTCCTATAATATAGCCCGACTATTGAGTGCTTTTCTTTGATTGCTCGGCATTACTAAAAACGTCGGTCACAATCGCAAGTCACAAGCACAGTTTACGTACAACGTGAACTGACCCAAAAGGCACAGTTACACATCTACAAACACAGGAGCGTGGTGGTGAACTGCTTTTCGGGCGGAAATGATTGTAGGGGGAGGGGGCAATTCGCGGAATACGATCCAAAAAAATATACAAACACTGTTCTTCCAACAAAAACAATCTACTACGACCTTCCCAACATGAAAATTTTTGAAGCAACAGAACTCTAATTTTTACTTTTTACAATAAGATATTTAATGTCAGCAGGTTAAAAACGATATTTTTGAAAGTTTATATTATTTAGAATTAGTTATTTTTTCAATAGTATTTGTTTTATATTTAAATGTTAATTTTCCCGCAAAACGAACACAATATATTTAGTTTTACCCTTTTCCAGACCTATTAGTTGTCTGATTACAAATATTTTTATATATTATTTCTTGTTAGAAAATTATCTTTATGATGCATAGTCATAATGAACTTTTCATTAAGTTTTGAAGAAAAAGTGTAATTTTCATTAGGAGCCTAGTTGTAAGTCATCGTCCAACCGGATACATGTGATAGGTGGGATGGGGTAGCGAGCCGCCCCGCAGCGTTGCCAAACTGTGCAAGTCCCAAGTGAAAAGTTATCGCGCGTGGGGTATAGTTGCTATGGCAATGACAAATATAAAATATGATTAAGGAAAAAAGCGTTATCAAATTATTTACTATGGCAATTAATTGGTGTCTACAGTAAAGACTACGAAAGAATACCGTAGAACAACTCTCCAATCGCCTTAGTGCGACGTTGTCACGTTCTTCCCACGCTTTTAACTGAATGCGGCTGACTCAACACATTTATAATTCTTTAAACTGTGCGCTCAAACCTCGAGCCGTAAATACCAGGAGTGTTCGAGACTAGTAGATACGGCTATTAGATTATTGTAAGTTAATAATATGTGTTTCAACCAATAGGAGCTCTAATGAGTTGACCGAATTTCCAAAATTTATTTTATATGTTTTAGGGTTTAAACCCTATATTTTTGACATTTATTTGTCTACTCATGAGGGCGCTGAATATATTCTACTAAAAATTGCACTCTTTTTCACCTGCGTGTGAGAAATATATTAGTTGAATTTGTTTCCACCTCAGCCTCCACTGTAAAAAAATGTGTTGTTCGGTTTTATTAAATTTTTACATGAATATACCTTTAAGGCATTTAAAACGACGAGTGGAATCATTTTTATTTCTTGAGTCCTTTTTTGATACAGTTGTAAGGATGGTTAGTTAAGGGAAATAAAATCATAAATAAATGAAAAAAATTATCAATTGTGTAATACATTATGTGATTATTTGTGCATTTTTATTCATATCTCTAGATCGAGTCTTAACGAATCTTATAGTTTTTTGACATTGAGATTTGCAATTATATTATTGATGCTAATATTGTAAGAGGACTATGTGAACCTTTTTAAAGAGGTTTATGAAAATACACATCCCTATTCAGAAAAATTGTGTTGTGATTGGGATGAACGGACAAAAAATAATCAGCGAATTGATTTGACAGATTTTGTACATTATTGGGTTGACACGATGAAATTATACCTTAATCTATCCTAGTTTGATATCTCTTTAAAATTAAATAAATATAAGATTCATGTTTCTTTGGTTTCCAAGTCAACGTAATATAATTAAGCTTATATTATTGAGAGTTGTCCTTGGACCACCACAAGGGATGCATCTTATGCGCAACAAGTTTTTTAATATGTACTTAGTGTTTGTGTTTTTTTTTTTTTTTTGTAATGTTTGACGACCTCGCAAGAGTGATAAGTGTCTGATAGAGTAAATCTCCGAAATGCGCCATACAAACAAGAGAAGAAAGTCACGTGATGGAAATAAAGTAATTAAACTTAATTAAATAAATATACCATATGTTTTGAGAACCATTTCATTAGTTAAAAACCTTTTTCATACAAATATTCGATAAAGAGCAGATTTTAGATATTTTAGCGATTTTTTCTGTTAACAGGACTACTATAGATGGATTTATTAGACGGTGACCTGCACGGAAAATCTTGCTCATGTAGGAAAGGTAGGTGAAGGTTCCCCACCACCGCGCACCTCGTATTTGCTGCTGAGATCTGAAAAGAGGATATGACTGGGGGATGGGGTTGCATCAGCGCACGAGGTGCGCGATGGTGGGGAACCTTCACCTATCTCTCCTACATGAGCAAGATTTTCCGCGCAGGTCGCCGTCTAATAAATCCATCTATAGTTTACAATGTTTTAAAAACAAACAAGAAAATATTTTTCTAAAAATACTAAACGGTTGCTGAAAATTATTTATTTTATGAAAAGGTATGTTTCTTAAAGTGAATTTAAAATGAATATTTAATATATTTTAGTGTTGTGTAGCTTTGTATGTTATTGAAATTGTTACTGCAAGTATTAGAGATAGAAATAATAAATTGACGCTCAAATGTAAGTCTAAAGAAATGTAAGAACCCAATTAGCAAAACTTAAAGAAACAAAACAAGCTGTAATTTTACAAGCAGTAAAAGTACATCTTGCCTGATATCAATGTGTTCTGATTAAGTTTTACAGAATTCCATTAAGTCAGGCACATTCAGAACTAAGGCTGTCTCTTGGATCTCCGCAGATCCAAAAATGGACAATCCTTAAACCCGGTCCAGTCCCCTCCGCGTACACAGATTGTGAACTCAAACTCAGATCTACATCTCAACTCGTTTTCAGAATAGAGTTCAGTTCGGATACGACTTCGTTTCCTTCACCTTACCAAATGACGGAACGAAGTACGCATCTTCCCGACGTTACGTTCTTAACCTGAGCAGGGTACAGACACCTGTGCAGTTATCGGACTATCAACATTCTCTTCCTTGCATAGAGAGCAAGCAGAAAAGAAAAGAATGTGACTAACTTTCATGATGTTCATAAATCTAATGAAAATGTTACATTGTTTTGTTAATATAATTATGTCCTGTATACATGTTAATATGATATATATATATATATAGATATTATTCTTGTCTTCAACAATGACAGAATGGGTTTTATTTTTACAAAATTATATTCTAGTCATGTTTAAAAAAAACTAATAGTTGAGTTAGAATATAAATATAAACGAGCTTGGCCCATGAGAAAAAATTTTTTCTTAAAATAAAAACACAGAAATCGATTCTCACAAAAATATGTTTATTCATTAAAAGCGTTTCAACGACAAAATCAACCTCAGTGACATTTGAGACTAATAATTAATTATCATAGTTATAATTTAGTTGTAGATCAAATTTCACTGAGGATGACGCCTTTGCCATTGAAAGGCGATTGACGAATGATTTTATTTGTTAGAATTATGTTCTGTGTTTGTATTCTTAAATACAGTTAAAACAGACAAAAAAAACTCCTGTGGAGCTGAAAATGTGTACATACGTACAAATCATTATTTAAAATAAAAAGTGATAAGTCACTTTCGGCATCGATTCAACTTGTGCTAAACTTGTAGTAATGGTCAAAGGAGAAAAATCAAAAGTGCTTTTAGTTTTGTTTTATTATTGTCAGTGAATGATCGGATTATTGAAAGTATTTTTTTATGTTAAATTGTGCTTCTAAATAAATTTAATTCTTTGCACTCGGATGGCAATTAGTGCTGGCCGCCAGCTCAACCGTGCATCGTCAAAAGCTCTGAATTATTTTTCACTACAATCTAAAATGTTGTTAGTGGGTATTTATTTTTTGTTTAACAAAATCATGGGCTTTTAGTAATTCTTTTATTTTGCCATACAAAAAAGTAGATATATTGCTATTGGTGAGTTTTTTGTTTAGCAGTAAATAATAGTTATAATATATTTTAATTAATAAAATAAACCATTGTGTATACAACTAACTTATCTAACAACTTTTTTGGTAGTTTAAAATAAAACAAAATCAAGATCATAACAAAAAAAAAACACTTAAAAGCAATAATAAACTAATTAACTTTTGTACTATTAAATTACTTAAAACTTTAAAAACACTAGCCTAGACCACAGCTGCAACGTAAAACTAAACTGCTGGTAAGGTTATAATGTAAAAAATATTGCTAGGTTTTGATAAAACAAAGACCAGAGAAAAAGCGAGAATTAATTAGTTTAAGATTTGGATGCTAGGTTTCAGCACAATCCAGACAAAATAAATTTACTTAAAATAAGTTAATGCAGATAACTTTTGTGTCCATTCCTACTGGCCTTACAGGCGTTCGAGGAATTTTAACTTGTCCAGTTCCGCTGGCCATCCGATATGAGAGGAACGTAACTTGCACCAACTATTCATACTTGACAAAGAAATGGCTGTGGCCAGCACTACTGGCCATCCAAACCCAGAGGATTTATATTAAAAATCCTACCAGAGTGCAAAGGGTTAAGTTTGTTTATGCGCTTACTACAAAATGTAGATATCCTAGCCCGGAGCTCAAGAGACACACCTTTCCTATAAATTTAGTACGCAACCTATGTCCTATGTTCCTATGCAACCTATCTTCTTTTACCAGCTTTACAACATTTTTTTTTAACTAATTACTTTAGACTTTAGACTAGAACGGCTTAACCGATTAAGTTAAAATTTTACTAATCGATGTGAAGACCTAAATTGAAAACACTCCTCCAAATTCATTTGAAGATGGTAAATATTTAATCATTAAAACAGAAAAAAATAAAAACCGTACATTTTTATAAAAAATGTCAATAGTAATTTTTTATACTTTTGTTTGTAATTTAAATAAAAATTAATGCTTATGGATGGTAAAAGAACCGATTTTGGACATATGTCTATAAGAACATTTTTATTTATTTTAATCCAGAAATATCTCCTCACTCTATAGAAACACTGTATATTATACTTTTTATGTAATTTATGGTATGAACATACATACAAAAATCTCGATAACTAACTTATATTAATGATTACAAAAAACAGCACGACACAAGTTAATAAACATTAGATTTACATATTGCACAACTCAAAATTTGAATCGTAGAAAGGTTTATTTAGTGCCTGTACAAAATTAGACAGGCATATAGGCTATTATTTTTTTGATTATCAGATAAGCGTTAGAAGTAAATATTAAAAAATTCAAACCTTGGAATTCGTAGCATGGAGGAAGTAAAATAACTGCATAGGTCAATAAAAAGAGTTCAAAACAAATGTCTATTTAAAAGTTTGTGTATAATATATGAGGTTTTATTAATAAATATAATAGTAGCAATGATGTATGAAGAAATGGCAGTTATAAACTCATAACGAAAGAGTTTGTGATTACGGGGAAAATGCCGTCACATGAGCGCTTGTGCGAGTACAAAAAACGCGAGCGCTCAAAGGTAAAATACGTGAATTTTAAATTCCGTTATGTAGAAATACTGTATTTTAATTATATACTTGTATACACTCAATCAAGGAGAGGTTTCTCAACAAAAAAGTTGTGTTTTCAATACACATTTGTATGGATTACACTACTGAGAGTGTTTATCTTTTGTTGTTCAGTAGATTTTATAAAAATAAATATACAGTTCATTGTCATTAAATTGTATTGTGCTTAATAATTATTTACAGTAGTTATTGACATTGAATATTGGTCAATATTACTGAAATCATTCGATAGTTGTGAATATTAGTGGGAAAAGTTTTGTTTGTAAACTATTGAAGTTATACTTCTTTAATAGGGATGATCATCGATAGTTGATGTTTTCAACAAAATATATGTTTGGTTTCGATGTTTTTTACATCGATGATGTAAGACCAATGTTTTTATAAGATCGATGGAAAATCACAGATGTTTTCTACATCGACTTCTTTTATTAATGACTATGTTTGAATTTTTTGTTTTTATAATATAAATTATAGTTTTGAATGCTATTAATTAGTTTACAAAATAATTACAGTTGCTTTCCTTATACTCGTATATTCAGAATGTAAGACAATATAAATAAATAATATGAATAGGTTTAAATTTGTATAACATATAAAAATAGTAATCAATGTTTTTCTGCAGTCAATGTTTTCGATAAAGATAGGCCTAAAGCATTATTTGCAATTGTAAAACTGCTACATAATTTTATAAATTAATAAGATTTGTTATCACTTTTATAATTTTGTAATGAGAAAAATCATTAGCTTTTTTATCCATTAGATTTTTTATTTTAGTTACACTCGTCTCATAATTTGGTCTATACGGTATAACGCAATGGCTTTACTTACAATAGTCCTTATTTTAATGGCAAACTACTGCCAACTGTTATAATTTCCCATTCTTCTTGAAAATTTCTTGTTTTCTAAGAAAACTTTCTCTTTTTTTAACTTATATGGTATAACGTGTCCAGTAAAATCATCGATGTTTCGTTTTGAGAAAATAACATTTTTATATTAATCCCCTATAATATTATTCAAATAAACATATAATATAATTAAAAAAAACTTTTTTAACCTCTTTGTTACCATTTCAATTGGTGCTTTATATTAAAATAATCGATGTTTGGGTTTGAAAATTTCTTTTTATATTAATACAAAAATATAATATTCAAGTAGACATATACGATTATTACCATACAAAACTTTTTAAACCTTTATAAATATTTCAATTGATGTTTTACATTAAAATAATCAATGTAAATATCACTTTTATATTGATATAAAAATATAATATTCAAATAATGTAGCCTATTATCATAAAAAAACTTCCTTAAAGCTTTAATAATATTTCAATTGATGTTTTATATTCAAATTTGGCGTTGAAAATATAATTTTTATATTAATACAATATTCAAATAAAATAATATTGTCATTAAAACTTTGTTCCACTTTTATTAATATATTCCATAGATGTATGTTGATAAATGTCAATGTTCATTTTGTCCCTATTCTTTAGACGGCGAGGCACGTTATAAAAAAAATAATGATATTGAATTTTTGTAATGCGTGCACAGGTCTCAAGGTTACCAATAAGCGATTTTAAAATTCCGATAGGTAGAAATATCATAGATATTATAAACTCAAGTACCGAGAAGACAACATAAACATCGCGAGTTTCAATACACATTTGTTCAGATTTCACTAGTGACTAGCAAGAGTTTTCTCTTTGTAAATCGGTATTAGATAGTTTTATAGGCCTAATCAACTAGAGGTTTCACAACATTTTCAATAGGTACACACTTGTATGTACCTAGCTCTATTGACTAATTTTGAAAAGTGCATAAGGTAAGTTTCTCAATTAATTAAAACTTCAACCGTCATTGTTAGTCCATTTTATTCATTAAGTTAAAATTAAGAGGGAAATTCGGGATAAATAATAAAACTATTACAGCATTAGTAAAGATTTAATAAATGGTACCATTTTCATGCCAGTACCTATATAAATGTATTATAAAACTATGAAATATATTTTAGAAAAGTAAATCATTTATTTTAGTATAAGTTTAGTCACAATCCAATTTATTATTCAATATTAAGAATAACAAATTTAATTTTACTATTCTACAAATAAAATCACTTTAATCATTCAAATCACAACCAACTCTGTAAAGGTTGAAATACAAATATAGAGAAGTGCCATTATTGGATAAAGTAATAATAGGTGGACTAATAAAACTAAAAATGTAATTATAATTATTAATGAATAATCATTGTTTGATGTGTATTAAGTAAAGTACCTATGTAGAGCAAACAACAACTACTGATGCAGCAACAAATACAGGTTTTGTTTACAAGCGACTGGGACTATAGAAAAAACTGTGTTTGGAACTACACACATTACATCGTCTTCCTGTTTAATATTTTACAACTGTATAATATAGTAACAATATTAAGAGAGATCCGATTTATAACACAACACTTGACTGATGACCGACCAATATAACAATGAAGACTAATGTAAACAAACATATTTTATAACCTAAAAATTATAAAATTCAATATTCAAGTTTTCTTTCATGTTACAAGGTTTATAATGATTTAGCATAGTTACCTAAGTATTTTTCATAAAGTATGTGGCTGAATTACAGCAACTCCTTCTTACCAACAATGCCAACCTAAAAATAAGGTAAAAAAAAGAACCTAAACTAACATAATTATCAGTCATAGTATGTTTCCAGTTCGTAAATATATTACAAAGAACCACAACTTTGTTTTCTAAAATAAAGTTCTACAAGTTGACAATTTATCATTATTTCTCTAAGTACGTTTTGCTTCTAAACTAATTAATAATAAAATATCACAGTCAAAAAAAAGAAATAGTTTATCATTACAAAAAAAAAAAAAAAAAATGATCGGAATAAATTATGCATGGTAATTAGAAATAGCAAAAGGATGCCCAAACACAATATTTTGCTACATTCCCGATGATGGTTTTTTGTTTTAGGACAAGTACATGTAAACAACAAACATCTAGTATATTATATCCCACTCTTATAAAAAAAATATATAGCATATATTAAAAAAGTAATACAAACAAATAAATTTAAAAGGAACAAACTAAATTACCTACCTTCATCATTTAACATTTTTATAAAACTAACATACGGTGTTATAACTGAAAAAATAATAATAACTAAACAACATAATTTATATATTTTATTTTACATTTTATAAACACTATTTTAATGAATAACATTTGATAAAACTTACGGTAATCTAAAGTTATTTATAAAGCCACAACACCAAGGTAACTTAAGAAACACACATGGTGAAATACTGAAAACTAAAAACTGGTCCAAACTAGTAAATATTTGTGTGTTGAATGTGACAAATTATTTTGTTGCAAATTTTAATTTATTTTCACTTAAATTTTTGTGTTGTGTGCCATACGTTATTCCTCGGCTAAACACGGGAATTAGTTCACATTCAATAAACATTTTTGCATTATGTAACTATTTCATTTTTTTTATATACCCTTTAACAACATTTTTTCATCGGATATGATAATTTACTTTCTTTACTATAATACTCAAAACTATGAAAGCTGCACATTTGTTCTTTACTATTGTATCACACAAAGTAATTGAGACACCATATTATTCTATGATCTAAGCCCAAAATGTACTAAGAATGTTATCATCTACATGTTGGAATTTAGCCGAGAGTCCACACTGAAATATGGTGCAAATTTCTTTGATTTTCGGCAATAATGTGTGTGGCTTTGCAAGTTCATATTAAGGTAAATTTGTTCGTCAGCAAATAAATTTTTGCCAAATACGAGGCACAATCCAAATATTTATTAGTGTGGACCCAGATTTAGAATCAAAATATGGCTCTTAATATTAAGGACAAACAACAAAAATAAATCTTCAAATCTAATTAACACTTGCGAGTGTCTTCTGAACTGCAGAAACTTCTGGTTTCTAAAAGTATTTACAATATTTTTGTTCTTAACCTAAAATCTGGATTAAGGCATCATTTCATATATTATTACACTATTTTATAACAAATTTATGTAAAAAAAAAAAAAAAATTATTCTTAACTTTTTGAAACTAAAACGTTTCACTTTCATTAATATTATATTAATCACCCTTAGTGTTCAGTAACTTTTGTTATCAAATTTAATGAGATCATGAATGTAAATCAAGAAAATTTAAGCTAGAGATAAAATAATAATGAATGTCATCAGTTCAAACAAAATTTGATTTAAAGACTAAATTAAATATTATTGCTTATAAAATAATGTATTTTAATTCAAAATATATTTCTAACACTATTTACACACTCTTGTATAATTTCAATGAAAGAGCCACAAAAACTAATTTTATATTTTTCTAAGGATGTGATAGGCCTACAGCATAACTAAAATTAAATTGCAACAATATAGCTGAGCGTATTAGATGCATATTTTTGTAGTACTGCGACATTAACAAAATTTTAATTTATAAAACATATTTTACCTTCAAAATTAAAAAAAAAATAATCTAGTGGAGTATAAACATTAATTATTACATTGAATTAAGTAATTACTTTGCAAAAGATTTAGATGTATATTATATTAGTTTGTCAGTTTTATGTATGTACATCTAAGAACAACATTGACCAATTTCCTAAATACGTGTCTGAATAGATTTTAGCAACTTAAAGAAAAAATAGGGGCGTGATTATTCTATTAACAAACTTTACAGCAACATAGCAAATTAACTATTAAGGTTAGGACTGTAACTTAACCATTTGAGATCGGAATCGGTATTTTAAGTTTGTCCTCTAATTTCTGTGTCATCAGATTATGTTTTGCTGATACTCGTAGGTCGATGGCGTGCACTGCTTGCCTAGTCAAAATCCCCCTAACAGTTGAAAGGCTGGCCAAAACAAACATATGACATTCAATATTTTAGTTGAGTCAAGACTTCTGGCGAGTAACTCTTTAACAAAAGGAGCAGCTGTGTTTCATTCTCTGCTTCAGCGCTGTGATCAAGAGTGTAGTTCTGATCTTGGTTTTCAATTTAGTTAATAGTTATTGTTGATAGTTTCTCTCATATAGATTACTAAACACTTTATTAATGGAAGAGAGTTTACCAATCAATGACAAAATGTTTTCTATTTTATTTTCTATAACTACTTTATATATTTATATTCAATTTGTACCCACTTGTAAAATTAAACTCAGCATCTTGTATTTATGTTTTTATTAATAAGAAGGTTATTGTATATAAAGTTTTCTTGTTTTTTAAAGTTTAAATACCCTATGTTTTAATCACTGGCGGAGTTAAAAACAATTCCGAGCTGGCGGGTCAGAGGCGCCAGGTGCGCCTAAACTGGCAGAAAGAATTGAATGGCCAGCGGGGCTGGCCCTCTGAGTAATAAAAACAACCAATCAGGAAAATATTGCTTGTAAGTCATGGTCAGCATAGGGTTAAAATGCTATAAATTCTCAGAAATAAGATCTTACAAATAATTTTTTTTAGAAAAATCAGGCAAAAAATACATTTTTATTTAAAAAAAAAACATGTATTGTGTTCAAATTGATGCTATGGTACACATGTAACAACACAACACTTCAATCTTTTAACCCTCCCAGTGGCAGACTGCCCAAAGTGACGTTCTCTCAGGCGCAAGATACAGCTATTTCGACAATTAGTGAGAATTTGCATATATTTCCATAAGCGATAATTTAACCCACTTAGAATCATCCAATCGCAATAAAACTGGCACCATTGGAAAGAAAATGAATCAAACTTTAATTTTTGTATTTACAACTTTTTCGTAAAACGTATATTTACATATGTAATCATCGTTTTAAAATATGCAAATCGGTCTACAGCTCTTTCCGTGCGCGAATTGCATACAATTGTACTGTTATTTCCCACTTCTTCAACGTTTAAGACCATCTACAATAATGTTTCTTTGGCAATTATAACGATACCATTGGATTCGTCAAGATTTTATCTTTATGTTGGTGTCCTCCAATCATATGTCACTAACAAACTAGTATTTATTTCAAGAATTACTGTAAACCCTTGTGATTGGACAGTCTCTCAACCAATAAACAGGCCATTTGTCAATCGATATTGGGAAGGCAGTGCCTTATGTTTTGACAGATTTCTTTACACGATTTTGTAGAGCAAAGTCTGAAGTTTGAAACGGTGGTAAGTAATCCAGAAATAACCGGTTTTTTGTCTGTCTAGTCGACAGTTGAAATGTCAGTTCTAGTGAGAAAGTCAAGCGCATGGGTTCTCACGTTATACAAATGGGGACCTATATGCAGCGTGTAGGGTAGCGGCTCTTATCTTCTAAAGCGAGAGATAATTGTTTGTCTGCTAAATGGATCTGGAATCTCCGTCTAAGGATTTTTCATTTTTTGATTTTATATGGGGCTTTTGGCCACGAGAAATCGATTGGAAATGGTCACCAGTCTGGGAAAATTCGTTTTCTACGTCTTTTTATTAAATTAAAAAGTGAAATTTGTCCATTTTAAACAATACAAAGCACAGCTGATGCAAATGTTTTCAATGCCATTACAATAATCATCTGCTTTCTTTTAAACTGTATATTTTATTAGAGGTAAGCCTAATGTTGTATCTATTTATAGTTACCATGGCAACGAATACTTCTGCTAAATAAACATACCCTTTATTTAGTTGTTTAATGTTATAGGCCTAACCTAAACGATGTTCACGGAAATTTGCAATAATAGTTATTGACGTGAGCGAACTAGGCCCTAGGCCTAAATCGATATTGAAATATTAAACTTTAATTTAGGCCTGACTTATTTCTGAGGCATAGCGTTGAGATTATGGTTAATCCTTTAAACTGTATTTTTATTACAGGTAAGCCTAATGTTGTATATACCCTTTATTTAGTTGTTTAATGTTATAGGCCTAACCTCAAAACTCAATAATCCAATATTTATTATTGAAATCATAGCCCTGCTTATAATCGAGCTTTAGCTCGGTCTCCTGGTACTATTATATAATATAAGAACACAGGTCTGTTTCAAGAAGATACAAGTTTCAAAAAATATCTAATTAGTATTTAACAATAAAATATACTTGTTTTTACAAGTAAATTTTCACAATTTTCTAACTGTAACATAGGATATCTACAATGACTGAAAGATTATTAAAAATAAACTTCAACTGCATTTTTTTTACAAAAGATTACTTGTAAATCTTCAAATAAATTTGTCTGTAACAAAAGTGAGGTCAAAAAGTTGGTTAATTGGAAAACTGCACTGTACTATCAAAATGTGTTCTTTCTCAGAATAAATTGAAATTTGCAGAACTTTAGGAAAAGATATAACTTTCACTTTCTATATGCATTTAATAGCTGATTCAAAATTACTTCTGCATCATAGGGTTAAGTTATTTTATGAAGTATACTAAGACTTGTAATTGACAAATTTGACAACCTTACTCATGCTATGACAGGACCAAATTAAACTTATTAGTGACAAGTCCATGGTAATCTTTATAAAATATAGTTATTGAAACTTGTGCTTCATTTATATAATTGTTACTTAACATTGTCATAGATAAAGTCTAATTTAATTTTGGTAGCAAGTTTTAAGTATTCATTATTGTGTTAAATAAAAGTTGAAACTAAAACTCAATGCATCTGAAAATCAAAGCAACCAGAATTTACACTGATTTAAAACTTTACTTCACAGAAGTCTATTTACTTTATTAAGCAATATTTCCTCTTCAAATTTGATTTAAACACCAATATCAATAAACTAACAATAAGAAAGACTTAAAATGATTTTGAAAATATTTATATTTCCATTATTTGTTGCCAATATTTTCATAAATATTTTGTGATTTCATCACTCTTTGTACTAATTTCACTCAAAATCTTAAAACCGAAAATATTGACATTGCACAAATTTTTAGTTTTTTCTTAAATAAAATACATTTTCAGTAAAAAAAATTTACTCACTACCTTTAATTTAATCTGCTTAGATTAGTGTTCAATACTTATACTTAAAAATATCTTTGGTTCTTGTTACAGAAAGTATTAGAAAATATAATGGACAGTTGAAGCATAAACTCTGGTAAGGAGTTTTGTCAAGATTATTCCTCATTTCTGCCATTCCAAATTTGATTAGATTTTATATTTATTGTACATTACATTTTTTTAATGATTCCGTACAACAAAAAAAATGTAATAACGAATGAGTTAGTCTATATCGCCAGGTCTAAGTTGTCTCTCGCCTTCTGCTAGGAACATTTGACAAGCCCTATGAAGAAGAACAATTCCTAACTGACGTTTCTGTCTCTGCAGCCAACTAGCAGCTGGTCCATAAAATTCACCAGTTTTCTCATTAGTTAGTCTTGGAAGGGAAAGAGCTGAAATCATTGCAGCTTCACGGGTGTAAGCTTCGGCAGGAATGATGTTTTGGAAGACATGTAGACAGACAACTCCTAGGCCTGAGCCCCAAATCTTTAAAATACGTTCAACCTGTACCAAGAGCAAAATAATAATTTATTTAGGTAGTAAAAAACTTCACAAATACAACAGGATTTTAATATTTATACTAATTAAACAATTTAAAAAAGAATTATAACTAAAATATTAATATGAAAATGGAAAAATAACTGTAATTTTATTGCAGTATAAATATTATTAGATATTTTTAGTCTTGTAGACTGAATTATAAAATATAGATTATAAAATGGAATTCAATCAGAAAGAGATTAAATAGAATAAGTTAAAATATTCTTTAAGAGAACATAAAAAAATGTTTCATTTCCACTGTCTATCTCCAACTGTTGAATGAACTTACCTTTGCTGATTTATCCTCTTTCTTGTTATCCCATACAGACACAGCTTGATATAGATGACAGTAAGGCCTCGATCGTTTACCTTTTCCAATATAGAATATAGACTGTAAGAAATCACTCCATACCTCATTACTTGGAACAGACTGAGCTCGGGCAGGTAAATTACGAGTCACTCGGGGATCGAGGAGTAGATAAGTAAAAGATGTTTTAGCAAATCCTTCACGCCATCTTGTACTTGGATCAGGTGACTGAAACACTGAACTCATGTCCAGCTCTAAATGACTCCAATCTGTTAACAGCTGTTTAAGGTTTATAGCTGTCAATGTCCTGGTTAGTTCACAGCTGTAGTCTGAAAGAATAATAAAACATTTGAGGATTTTTCTTTGAAGTATTGTTGTATTGTTTTTGCTGTTAGTCTTTGTATGTAGTCTATATAAATAACATACTTGTAACAACAGTAGTAACTAATAAATTGGTCAGAGTGGAGAAAGTTGTTAAAACATAAAACAAAAAAAACATTTATTGTTACAAGAAAATACTAGTTAAATATCAATAGGCGAGGAAATTTGGCACAAAACCCAGGAAATTTGCGCACAAAGACGGATTGAGATGCGGGTTTTTGCATTCTCTTCGATAGCTCATTTAAAAAGTTCGTGCATATTTGTTTTGAGGGAAACGATTGAAAATGCATTTGTGCATCAAAATGTGCATTCTTTCAACTGCATATTTTAAGTGATGGGAAAAAATCTCCCACAAAAAATACCCAAACTATAAGAAATTTTGCACCCGGGGTTTTTCCGAGTCACGGAATCTGAATATTTTATCCAAATTAGCCCCCTGTACACCTGGAGGTCAGGGCGGCACTAGGAAGGTCATCACCTGGAGTTCCTGTTTAACTTACAGATAAATCGAGAAAAACTCATGCAGCAGGGGTATTTCAGGTCGCTTGTCATGAATTTGCCATCGGTAACCCGGCCCAGAGAACCTGGGGCTCCGAACGACCTGGCTAGGAACGTCATCTCCTGGAGTTTTGCTGGAAAAACTTACCGAATTGCTGGAAAATCGTCGTACGGGAGTTTTTCCAGTCGCTTGTCACAAATTTGACATTACCACCTGTCAAATGTTCTTTATACATTCAACGGATACTATTTCAAGGAAAACACAAGGTATGGGTACAAATGATATTCAGGCATAATTTCCAAAATAGGTGAACTTTTTAATTACACTCTCCTGATTTACAAAAATTTTAAAAAGCGCACGCATCATCAATTAGAAGATTTTCTTCTCTCTCTTCATTCTTGGCTGCAATTATATTTTTTCCAGAAACCATGTCCAGCACAAACTTTGCATGGGAGTGCATTCTGCCTGCAGCAGCACAAGGATGTAGGACCGCAACCGCCGTTCCATCCGCAGAAAATGAGTTTTAAGATGTCGACAGTTTTCCAACCCCAATCTGTTGGATTCAGGCCAAGTCTGGACTTGTAGATACACTCGCTTGAAGTGTAGGGATGACTTTGGCTAGGTTAACTTTTCCGTTAAGAACCGCCGTCATGTACATTCTATATCGGTATATTTCCACCAGTTGAATTCCATTTAGCTGTTTGCCCTTGGGCCTTCTGAAAATCACTGGTGCATTATACATCGCTACGTACAAATGGCACCCGCTTTCCAGAAGTTCACAGCCAAAATTTTTTAAATATATCAGCATGAGGATGGAGCTCAAGAAACTTCTCAAAAGTTTTGGGACATTTTACTTTCCCTTGAAAGTAAGTAGCCGATACAGTGTCGCATCCAGTTATTGCGTGTAAAAGTAGACATACAAATTAAAGAAGTATAAGCTCTTACTTGTGCGCAAAAATAACGGATAGTTGTCAATTTCTCAGGTGGTGAGAAATTGAGTCATAATAGGGTGAAACGCACAACTGGCGTATTAACCCTCCAAGTGCTGACTATTTTGCTCCTTAGCGCTAAAGGTTTTTTTGGTTCCGTGCATGCTTATTAACTAAAAAAAATTAGAAAATACTCACTAACAGTAAAGTAAAACTTATTATACATAATTTTAATCACACATGCTCTTTACAGTAGATAGCTTTAACAGGCTTCCCTTATAATTTTTATCCTTTTTTTTTTTGACCAAAGTAGAAATAAAAAAAAATGTTTTGTTTTTTCTAAAACCACTCAGTCAAAATATGTAAAAAAAATCACTGTAGAAATTCCAATATAGCCAAAAGTTGCACAATTTTATGGTGAACAGAATATACATAACACTACTACTTTGCTGTAAAAAAAAACTTTTTGTCTATAAAATAAAACAACTCCGTTTTTTATAAAAAATGGGTTTCTGCTCAAAGAAGAAAAACTTGCCTCTGAAGATATAAAAGAACTGTCTAGGCCCAATATTTATGGTTTTAATTTGTTATAAAGGAATAACACACACATTATATACAAGGAAAAAAATTAAAAAAATCTTTGTAGTTCAAAGTCTCTAAAAGTCACTATTTACACCTCTAATAGTACTTGAATTGCTAAGTTCAGTCATAATTATTTCAAAAATGAATAAACATTTACAAAAACAAATAAAAATAAACTGATTTAAACTGAAGCTAAAAATGAATAACAACTAGTGGATAAAGAAACAAAATCCGAGCTCCGAGCGTCTATCTACACGCATGCACTACCCAGTTGATACACGTACTACACGACTAGATAGTTGATTTGATAATTCTGCCGAAGGTCTGTTTAAGACGATATCGCTATGAAACTCTACACTATAATAAAGTGACTTTTTCCAAACACAACCATACATTAAAAAGTATCCGATTGTATTAAAAATAGTGCATCGTACACATTTACAAAATGTGTTGTACAAATGTCGCGTATGCGGCGTTAGCACTATAACGCATCTTTCAAACATCGCATATGCGACGTTAGAACTTGGAGGGTTAATGCTTCATCCATAACGATTGAAAAACCAGGGCTGGTTACCGATGGCAAATTCTTGACGAGCGACCCGAAAACCCCCGGACGACGATTTTCCAGCGATTCGGTAAGTTTTTAAAGCAAAACTCTAGGGGATGACGTTCCTGGCCAGGTCGTTAGGAACCCTAGGTCCTCTGGGGCGGGTTATCGATGTCAAATTGATGACGAGCGACCTGAAAAACCCCCGGGCACGAGTTTTTCTCGATTTATCCGTAAGTTAAACAGGAACTCCAGGTGATGATGTTTTTAGTGCCACCCTGACCTCCAGGTGTACAGGGGGCTCATTTGGACAAGATATTCAGATTCCGCTACTTGGAAAACCCCCGGGTGCAAAATTTCGTATAGTATGGATGTTTTTTTGTGGGCGATATGTATTTTTCCAATCACTTGAAAATATGCAGTTGAAAGAATGCACTTTTCAATCGTTTCCCTCAAAACAAATGCGGACGAACTTTTTAAATGAGCTAACGAAGAGACTGCTAAAAAACCGCATTTCCTGGGTTTTGGGGATTTTTGTGCCAAATTTCTTCGCCTACATTATTTTTGCGTAGTTCAATTTTCCAAGTATTTAACTGTAAAATGGTTCCTGTTGATTTTTAATAATTGAGGCTAAAAGTACCGTATACTTTGTAAATTCTTCCCTATTCTTAATTCATTTCCTTATTTTTATAAGTTTCATGAGTTTAATCATTATACAGCTTCACAGTACTTACCCAACTTAAAAACTTATCTTTGCATAAATCTAGATTACTGTCATAATTTTAGTGAGTGATTAGCAACTTTATTTTGAAAACAACTTGAAACACACAATTTCGCAAGGAACAAGTGCATTGTTCATTTTTAAATTTTTTGTCATAAAATCACACAAATTATTAACAAATTTAATTTGAATTTTTGGGGTACAGTGGATTTTCTATAGGATTTAAATCTGGCAAGTAGCAAGGCCACTGAATTACTTTGTTCTTGAAATGAACCCATTTATTTTTGGCAAAATGGTACGACACCAAATCTAATTAACACTACAAAAGCTTGTACAAATTTTTTTTAAAATTAATCGTTCAAAAGATGAAAAATTATGTTATTTCAAATTTGAAGGCTTCTGTTAATTAATATCTGTTCATTAGTATGGATGGTGAAAAGTGATGGACATACCAAGATTCTGCAGGAGAGTTTAAACATAACTTCAAAACAACATTCTCCAAGGCAACGGAGAACGGAGTGTTCCAATAAGATTTGACACCATGTGATATTTCCAAAAAGTGTAAAAATATTTTCAAGAATAAAATATTAAACTGCTCGAGTGGCCATGCAACTTGCCAGATACAAATCTAATGGAAAATCTTTGAGTAGTGGTCTAGAAAAACTTTTAAAAAGCAATTGTCACAAATATTAAACTGATTAAATTATTAGTTCAGAAATGGTTTTGTGACAAATAAATTTAAAAAAACAAAAATGTGCAATACATTTGTTGAGTTGGTGCCACATCATGTAAGTAATGATGTACATTAATTGATGTAATTAATTAAGAGTAAGGAGTTCTACTGCATGCTTAAAATTGTATAGGTAATTTGTTTTAAAAATAAAGTACTTTTTACCAAACAACATCTGTGTTTGAGTTAATTTGCATGCTAATGCAGGGCCACTTTTCTGCTTAGGCACATGCCTATGATGCAAAAGATTTGGGTGCGCAAAATGAGGGGAATTTTGTTTAATACGTTCATTTCTGGTTCAATGAAAAGCATTTTTTCACAGAAGTTTTAACAAACGGAGGACAAAAAATTAAAATTACAGCAAACGCACCATCACCTGTGCGTGAAGCGAAAAGCTGTGGACAATGCAGTGCGGAGTGCGTCTGACTAATGATGAGTCATCGCCCTACAGTACTGTTTGCGTGCGCCGAGTGAGACACGACACTGATACAGTACTCCGTTTTCCAGAGAGTTACAAGAAAATAAATCCCTTCCGAACCAAAACTGGCAAGGCAAGAACTCAAGGAAGGGGTGCTTTGGTAGTGGCAGGGGGGGAGGCGCAACAGTTTAAATAGCCCCTGCTCTGGGGAGGTAAACAACAGCCTTGCGTTAATGTATCTCACCAATTGTAATCTCTCAGGATCATTTTACTAAACATATTTTTTTGTAAAAAAAACAAAGAATGAATGATTCCCAATTTCAGCCAAATGTTTTTTTATAGACTATAACAAACCTGACAACAATTCTGCTTTAACAAACTTTTACTTCATGCTAATTTTTTGAACTAACACATTGATATTTTGAATATAACATCTGCATTTGTTAGTTATAAACCACAACATAGTGGAACTAGATCTGAGATTACTTAATCAAATAAAACCAATTATTCAATTATACTTTAGTTTTGAATACATACTTGGTATATTCACTTCAGGGACAGGTGGAGGTTTGCGTCTGAATCGTTTCAATCTTCGTAAGTAAACACGTTTTGTGTTTCCTGTAATGGGACCTGTCGTAAAGCCTTTTTCTTGCAATTCTTTTTTCAATGCATCAGTATCATAAGCAGCCGTGGATCTTGAAAGAGATGATATGTCTGATTCTTCTGAGGAAAGAAAAAGTTAACCATAATCCAACCAGATACATTCCTCTACAAAATAAATCATTAGATTCTTAGAATAAATATTTATCATGGACAGTGATTCTATGTTTTGTTTTGTGTATTCCTTGAAAACTGATTTAACAAATTTAATGAAATTCACGTTATATGATAAGACATGATGACAGTCGCACACTGTGACTCGAATAAATTCAACAAGTGTTTTAAATGTTTCACCAAGTGTTGTTTTATGTTTTTATTTGTTTGTGTGTTAAATGTCATATTAATCTGTTAATAAGTGTATCTGTGAGAAGTGTGTTTTTTGTGTATTCGTTCTGATGATGCCTGAAAATGAAAAGGTGAAAAAGCTGTAAACGGTATAAAGACTTCTAAAACGATTGCTAAGGCAAGTATAAATAATAATATTACTTTATAGTAATAAGAGGTATGTTCTTTACTTTAACCTGTTGATTGCTAAAGGCTGTCCACTTGTCATAAGTATGTATCACTATAGTTGGATGTTTATATCTAACTAGTAAACCCATCTTAACACCCAGTGTTATTAGTAAGTATAAATATCTAAGCCTTGAACCTAAGTCTTTCAATGTTTATGTTTAGTTAGTTTGAAGTAGTTTCAGTATAAAGAGTGTTTATAAAATATTAGGAATGTAATTGTATAACATTACTCATAAGTAAATAATGAGCTGGACTTGTGAGAACAATATAGATGAAATAAAACAATAACACAAAATCTCACAACAAATACGTTTAATAAATCAAATGCGTTTGATTTATTAAACGTATTTGTTGTGAGATCTTGTGTTATTGTTTTATTTCATCTAACATTACTCAGTTTGTCATTTGACTTTTGTTTTTATTTCTGTCATATCTAAACCTTGAAAACTTTTATGTATTTATTACTTTATTAGTGCATATCCTTCTGATTCTGTTTTAAAGAACGCAGTGACTTTTGATAATAATGTAAGGTATGACAACGCACTTAGATTTAAGAAATGTCATAACTGACAGTAAAGTTTTATAACTATACTTGATGTTGATTTAGCTGCTCATATGCTCATACTGTCCAAGAAACAAATAAATAAATATTAAAATCAATTAGTTTTCAAATTTGTTGTTGGAGAGTCTACATTTTTAAAGATAAAAATTTACAAAAACAAGTTTTCATGAAAAAACTAATATTTAGTAAATTCTACAAAATGTTTGCAAAAAAATTAGAATTTACTAAATATTGTGTGTTTGTTATTTCATTAAAATGGAGTTATACAAAGTACCTTTAGTCAATAGTATAAAACGCACAAAACAAATTTTCTATTGTTATTAAAAAAATCAAACAAGTTAGAGTTAATTCTGAAAAAATGCCAAAAACTTTTATTTTTTGGGACTTGGCCACTCGGAGAGACAATACTAGTTAAGAGGTTATGTTAGGATCTGGTGACTACTGATGACCCTTGATAAAAAAAGTTGTTTCTCACTGAATCTTAATATGGTCAAACAGTTCTGGTTAACAGGTCATTTACAATGATCTAGACAACTGCCGTGCTCATATTGGCAAGCCGGTTTTTAGTGTTTTGCAAGCATATTTTAAAAACTTTGCCAAAAATAATAATCCTATCCCAATCCAAAAGTGTTCTATACCTTTTTTGTAGAGAAAGGTTCGAAGTATTCATATATGCAATTAAAAAATGTATTGATGTAAAAGTTATTAGCTCAAGAAACAAAAAAATGTTCAGTAACGAAAGGAACAAGTTCAAATTTAGGCCTACATAACAAGTAGTAAACATTTTTTATAATTTTTTTGTAAGCGTAAAAAAGTTTTGTAATTTAGTTCTAAATAGAACTCTATAAAAACATTTATCAATTTCAAATTTCTTATTTTGAAAACACCAGCTTTTATGTTCCAATTACACGACTGCTAACAAAACTAGGCCTAGATTGAAACTAATATATGCTTTGCCCAAAAATGAAGTATTATTACAAAGTGTAGAGGATAAATCAAAGAAAAGAACGGTATACTTGTCTTTCCTTAGTTCACAAAAGTGTTTGAGTTAGCTTTATTTGAATAACAAAATGACATCAATGTAATGAAAAGTCGCCAGTCGATATTACTACAGGCAGGAAGGGACATTTGAATTACATGGGAGCGACAAGTGCCGGCCGGTCTCACCAGACTGTTCTAATTATGTACTAATTATGTAGGCGTTATCTCGGTTGACAAATGTGCCTGTTTCATTGGTTGAAAACTGTCCAATCGCAAGGGTTTGCAGAAATCTTCGTCATAAATCGTGTAAAATAGTAACATCTGATTGGAAGGCACTATTAGAAAGATAAAATGGTACCTTTATAATATCGATAGAAACACTGCTGTAGATGGTGTTGCCCTTTGAAGAAGTGGGAAAAAACAGTACAATTGTATGCAAATTCACGCGTGAAACAGCTGTAACCCGATCTGCATATTTTAAAACGATGATTACGTATGTAAATACACATTTTACGAAAAAGTTTTAAATACAAAAATTAAAGTTTATATGATTTCCTTTCCAACGGTGCCGATTTTACTACGATATGATGATTTTAAGTGTATTAAATAACCGAATATGCAAATTCTCGCATAGGTTCGAAGTGTGGGTTTTCATCTAACGCCTGAGAGAACATCAATTTGGGCAGTCTGCCATGGGGAGACTTAAAGCAGTGGTGTCTTTTATTTTTAGAGGGGCAAACCTGTGTCCATGATAAAGAATATTTTGTTGGATAATTGGTGATGGCCATTGATAAAGTGGAGTGAACTCTCATAAAAAATGTGTTGCTTTAAAATTGTATAATGTTAGGGAGTTAACCAATATTTCATGTTCTGAAATTTATGACATTAAGTCTGAAACCTGTTAAGAGAAGCAGTGAGCTCTCTGAAGCCTTACAAATACCCAGGCAGCGCCAGCTACAAAATAGAAAACATTTGGGTCTCCAGGAGGGATGTGGAGGTTGTATTCATCCCGAAGGGTGGTCAAAGGGCTTTAAACCTGTCTAAGTCCTTCAAACTAATCAGAATATTCTCATTCCTCCTAGAACTTTTGAAAAGGTGCTGGATTAGCATATTAGGAATACTCATTTAAAAACTCACCGACTGAATATCAGCCAACATGCAACCATTACTGCATTACTTAAGGTTCTAGTCAGTCTGGGCTATGGACGCATCTGGCTACACCGATTACCTGTGTAAAGTCTTGTATGGTAAACACAACAGTACTATACCAGAGCGAATGCAGAATGATTAGTACAACCTACGATATATTGAATATGTGCATAACTTCATTTCCTATTTCTTTTTACCTGAAGATGTTCCCTGGTTTTGTTTATCACTGTTTGAACCAGTTTCCACTGCAACAACTGGAACACTGTAAATACAAATTTTAGTAATTCATGTTTAAGATAATTTCCTTACTTAAAAACATAATTAAGTTTTTATTTCTAACTACTTATAAAGGTTTCTTAAGAAACTTTAATTGAAAATGTATCGATGCACCAACTCTAGACATCTTGAACACACTATAATGATTTCATTATGTTTCATCATTTATTTTCTGCAATACTAAACACCTTCACAACTTTATAGAGACAAACCATTTTAGATTTAATAGAGTAGTATTACACCAAAACCTTAAAATACCTTAATAACTCAAAAATAACAATGTGACTAATGATGGTAGACGGAGCAATTCTTAATTATCGTGAAAAACACTACAGCTGTTTCGCCGATCACAGTCGGCTTCGTCAGGTGCAGGATACTTAAATAAAACACATTAACACAACACTGAAACCCAATTTACGACATACTATCAAATCTTAAGTAAATATAGTAGACTTCTACAGCAGATAATTCTCGTCCTCAGTTCAGTATCCGTCCGGAAGCAAACAAACTACGATGTGGCCACACCGGGTACTTTTAGTGTAAAATTTAACGAAGAGCTAGCCTCTTATTATTTGATCGCGTTTTTAGTGTCATATATGTTCAGTGTTGTGTTAGTTTTGTTAATGTGTTTTAATTAAGTATCCTGCACCTGACAAAGCCGACTGTGAACGGCGAAACAGCTGTAGCGTTTTTCACGATAATTAAGAATTGCTCCGACTACTAAATAAGGTATCTATATATATACATATCAGCAATTCAAAAGCGAAAGATTATAGAAAATCGATTTGGTTTTATAATAATACAATGTGATTAATGAGTTAAAATGAATAAAGTCATGCGACTTTTAATGAGTTTTGTAATCAAAGTCTTATTTTAGTTATAGATCCTGACAATTGAAGTGCCTACATGTGTTCCCAAAATTAATTTGTTTATACTTTTGTTGTGAGTAATTTACACATGGTCTGCCAACATTATGGTTGAAGAGCAAACATTTTAAGTTGCTATTTTTATAAACAAATTATTTAAAACTTTCACAGGGATTATCAACAATCCGAATAAGTCTTTGTAATCTGTAAAAACAAAAACAATAAAAAACAAAACATTCATATTTTCTTGAAATTTTGTAAAAATATGTTGTTTGTAGGCCTACCTTTGATGACCTCTGCTGTTTATTGGCTTAATCTTATAACAAATAATGGCTGTGGGGGAAACAGGAGGACATTTTTGCAAATACATAAGTAAAACGGAGAGACCAAATTTATCAATTAATATCTGCAAAAGGTTTTCACATAAATTTCAAAGGAGTTGAATTATTTAAAGCTCTAGGCCTTTTAGTCTAATCACATTTATTTTTATCATTCTTGTAACGGAAGGTTACAAGAAATAAAAACATTTCTAAGTATAATGTGTTAAAAAAAAATGTGGTTCGGTAAAAATTTTCAAAAATAAAAAAAAATGTTCAAATCAAAAAATAAAATGCTATATGTGGATTATTCAACAATCATTAATATCTCCCCTTCACCTCTTTCATTTATTCACCTTAACACCAGAAGTCGTCGCTCATAAAATACCTTAAATCATTAAAACACCTCTTGGGCCTATTGCCTTACTTCAATAATAAAAATCACCATTTACCTAAACTCTCCATATCATCTCTCACCTAACTTCAACGTAGAATTATACCTTATGCTCCACCTTACTTTGACTCACCTTACTTTCAAAACCTTAAAATCACCTTCACTTAACTCCCATAATAATAATAAAAAAAATAATAATAATCATAGTATTTGTAATAATCCACATATAACCTCATTTATGCTCTATTAGCATATATCTATTCATAATTGTCAATTACTGTAAAAATATTTATTAATTAATTTAATTTCCTCAGGGGTGGAAACCTGGCTGTCAAAGTACAAGCTAGTTGGATGTTCGTGGCTGTATAAAGAAATTCAAGACATTGTAGCAAGACAACGATTGTTTACTCAAACATATTTAGAAATGAATATTTACAACAACAAAAAATATCAACGTCATCAGACAATTATACAAACAAATCAATTAACTATTTACAATTATACAAAGTTTTGTCAGCCCTAGTTCAAGATATGACGCAATAGAAATCAAAAGAAGTTACTTTTCAAAATAATTGAAATTTTTATATCTGCAGACTAAAAAATATGTCCTATGGCCATTATTACTTACTGCGTTACTCGTTGCACTGTTTTTTACCTAGGATTTTTCGTTGTTAACACAATTTACACAAAGTATCTCGAATGATATCGCACGTTTTTTCGTCAAAGCACATGGTCAACTTATATATCCAAATATCACTTAATTCACACCATGGATTTTGATTTTCAAGCTTACACCAACTCCAAAGTATCTCTTCTTCAATTTACGACAACACTCGTCGCCATCTCAAGGAAAAAACTACATTTTTCATGAATTTCTCATCACCGGCCTTTAACAACACACACTGACTGTTACGCCATCTTGTTAGTTCTTTTTTTCTTTCTTCTCTCTGGAACGTAGTGAGACGCGACTCTTTCATTACACTACCTGCCAATCCGCACGTAAGCAATTTGTGCTAAGCCTTCCGTATCTTGATATATACACCGATGTTGTGTCTTGTTATACATGTATTTATTATTATTTTATATGTGCTTGTTCTTTAACGTTAACTGTTCTTTAATTGTTCATTGTGCAATCACTTATTTGTCCTTCTCAACCGCTCGCTTTACAATACGCACTTATTTTCGACTGTCAACAACTGTTTATATAATTCATACACGCCATATATGTTCATACATTAATATATCTTTTGAGTCTGCTTTTATATTACCTACTTTTATAGTCTGCTTATACTTTTTTATAAAAATGATTCTACTGTAATTATTTTGCGTCATTAAGAAATTTATACATATATATTAAAATTATAAATGATTATTATTATATATGTGTTGCGTCATTTTATTTATTTAGACCAAACCTCTGTGCTTTTAGACACTATGGGAAACTGCTGATTTATTTTTTATCGTGTAGTTTCTCTGTTACATGGCTGTTAGTGTTACATCATTTATCCAATTAATAATACTGAGAAACATACGAAGAGGTTTAAACGTTTGATTTTGTATAGCTTGTCCATTAATGTATAGATATTTTTGAAACTTTACACAATAGAGGCTTTAAATATATTCTGTCAAAATTTTAGCAGTACAACACTTGCAGAAACAAAATGATGAAATAATGAAAAATGTATTAATTTTCTCCATCCAAAAATAACTTTCTTGAGTTGGTACCAGATTTTTTAGTGATTTGCAGTTCTAACGCTCATTTTTGAACAGCTGTTTGATAGAACAATATTGCTTTAGCCATAAAAAACATAACCTAACTTTCTCTAGTGCAGTTTTTAATGAATTTGAGGTTCGCAAAATGGGTTTTACTGTTGAACAAAAAGTAAAGTGTTGTGCGTGGGCTATTCCTTTTTGTAACGTTACAGAAGCAGTTCGACAATTTCAGGTTACCTCCCCAGGAGTTGAACCACCTAACAATCCAACAATAACTAAATGGTAAAATCTTTTGTTAGAAACTGGTAGTGTTGTAAAAAAGTACTCGAGAAGATCTAATGAGGAAAGAGAAGAACTGGTATGTGCATCAAGGAGCTAAGTCCTGGTAAGCTGAAATCACTGAGGAAGGTTGAACTTGAAATTGGTATTCCAAAGTCTTCTGTACAGAGAATTAAAAAAAAAAAATTATATACAAATTTTCAAAAGTCACCTAGTCCATAATTTACTTGAGGATGATCCGGACAGAAGAGTGGAATTTTGTTCCCGTATCATTGAGTGTCATGAGTTAGATCCTGATTGGCATGCTCAATATTTTTTCTCAGACAAGTCCACTTTCTACCGCAATATAGTGAATAGGCATAATTGTAGTTATTGCAACACCAACAATCCCCATATTCTTAAAGAGATTCTACTCAAATCAAAAGGCATTACTGTTTGGGCGGCTGTGAGTGTAAACGGGTTGTTATCTTATGACATTTCGGGCAACACAATGTCTGGAATCAGGTACGCACAAGTTTTGCCTCATTTTATGGTTCCAGAAATGAACCAAGAAATATTCCAACAAGATGGTGCTTCATGTTATTTTGCAAATCCTGTCAAGGACTTACTAAATGGCAACCTTAAAAGGGCGTTGGATTAGTCGTGGAAGTAATTTTCTGGACCGGACACTCCGATCCCCAGATTTAACTGTGTGTGACTTCTTTTTATGGGGTTACCTAAAGCAACATGTTTATTCCCACAGCTTCAACAGTGATGAGGATTTTAAAACACGCAATTGAAGAAGAACTTCTACGGATACCGCAGGATTTCTTTTTAAAAGCGTACGAATCATTTGTTGAGCGCTGTTACCAGTGTCTCTGTGGATGGATTACAGTTTGAGTAATTTTAGACTTTGGTTTTAAGTTTTCCAGTATGTTACATCCTAATTTTCTAATAAAAATGCCTTAGATCATTAGAATATGACAATAAAAATATTTTACAAAATCTTCAGTAATTTAATGTTTGTTACAAAATTAGTCAGGTATAATTTAAATACCTATTTACAGAGGGAGAAAATTAATAAATTTGTCATTTTGTTTCTGCAAGTGTTTTACTGCTAAAATTTTGACAGAACATTTTTAATGCCTCTATTGTGAGATGTGTAAAGTTTCAAAAAGATCGATGTACTAGTGGGCATACTATACAAATTCAAACGTTTAAACCTCTTCGTGGGACACCCTGTATTATTAAGAAATTATCAGATATTAATTTTATACAATAACACAGCATTTGAATAATTTTAATGTATGTTATTGTCAATTTATATAACGTATATGAGTTCATAAATAAGAGAAAACTAAAATAAGGCTTGATAAAATAAGGGACAAAATATTTATTTAAAAAAAATATTACAACAGAAATTTATAATTAAAAATTATAATCACTATTTGTTGGCAAAAAATAGAAAGAAACCAGAGGTTATTATACATTCTATAAAGAACTATTGGCGCAGAAATGCCATCAATTAGGAAGACAGTGCAGTAACAGACAGTGAACAGTAAGAATGTACAGGTTTATTGAAGGCTACAACGTAAAAACAGAGCTGCCAATTTGGATTAGACGACAAAAGAAGAGAGTCAGTCACAATTACAACATCAAACGAGGAAGAAATGTGTAGAGTCGACTCACAAAAATACATCTTCGTCATATTATAATTAAATGAAAATATCTTCGTGAAAGTGATAACAGCAAATCATTTAAAAAAAAATATCTTTGTAAAGTAGCTGCAATAACAACATCGAACGAGCAAGACATGTGTTGGCTTGACTCATCTAAAATCGCCATTCATCATCGTCATGAATAAAAGATATCGTTGTGAAAGTATTGACAGTGCGTTATATTGTAAAAAATATGTTCGTGAAAGTGTTTGTCGTATTACAAATAAACTTTTAAATCTTGTCTTCGTGAGTGTTACATTGCATCGATTTTTGATAAACGTTTGTATCATCGTAACATGAACGGCTGTGGAGAAGTTTAGTCTTGAAAATGTGAAAGGACAATGGAAATGTGAGGTGAAAAAGGAATGTGCAGGAACTGGTTGCACTGGTATTATTATTTGTTGAAATCTTGTAGGGCCAGTTTACTTTATTTTCTTTGTAAAGTTCTCGTGATAAAATTAATGTTGAAATTAAAATGTCCTAAATATATTAGTTCTCACAAAAATTATGTGTCATTAAAGCTAGATTTTAAAATGTTAAGCTTGTTTAACAGTTGATTGGGGACCATAGCCTATGTGGAACAAGTACTCATGTTATGGATATTTAACTTCGAGAAATAGAGTAGAATTTTTTAAATTTGTAAATTACAAATAATAAATTAGGTCTTTTTAAAAGTAAATTAATAAAACGTGACTAAAACACAAGCTTGTACAAGACAATTTGATACAACACTTGTGTGATAACACAGGTCATTTTCCGTGTAAATTGTTCTAATAGCTTAAGATTATGGATGGCACTGGATGACGTCAAAGCGTTATCTTTTGTACATTGCCAAAACTGTTTATTTTTAACAATTCTTTCTTAACTTCGTATTGTTGTATGTTTGAAGATATATATATAATCAAAATCACTAAAGAACTACTAAGTAGTTAAAAAAACATTTCAATAGAATTATAAAACAGCAAAACTTATATATACCTGACATCGTCAAAAAGATATCGCTTTTCAATCAGTACTATTCCTTCTTCAGTATCTGTGTATTTATATTCTTCAGAGATACTCATCTCTTGTTCCTCCTCATCAGATGTATAGGGTACGTGGGCTTCAATCCATTTTTTTGAATGCAATTGTCTGTCATATTCTTTGCCTAACTCACCGCATGGGCTTCCTGAAACCGCATTTGTAGAACCAATACTGTCACCTGAAAATGATTTAATGAATTAATTAAGTTAAGTATAACAGATACTAATAAGAACGTCTATTCTAAATTTCAAAATATATAAATTTAATTAGAAATAATGACACTGAACAGATATTGACGGTTTATTTTGAAATAATTGATTACAGAAATTCATCGTTAATCCAGTAAAATTAATGCATAAAATTTTTAATTTATAAAAAAAAAGGATAATCAAATAAAATTTATCTTGGGGTAAAACATGTTTGAAGTTGTCTGAACATAAAATTTTATACTGCCTAATGCAAAGCTTGGAAAAGCAGCTGACCGGTGTTGGAATTGTATGTAATAATAGATAAAAAAGTTAATTATTTCTGCTATTTTTCAATCTTTGCATTGATTTGTAAGAATTTTAGTAGTTTTCTTCTTCCTCTTTAGTAAATGTGTGGGTTTGTTAACGTTTAACATAACAATGCTTACAATCACATCTGGGGGCTGTTTCATAAAAGTGTGCTAAATCACTGATAGGTCGCTTGGTATATTTTGTTTGTTTTATTAAATGAGTTATATTTATTTATTTTATTGCTACTAAGTATTTATTAGTAGGCTAAGTATTTTTTGAAAACTTCTTTATTTATAATGCAAATCTTACAATTATTATTCAGTAAGGAGAGTTATTCATAATGCCACATAAATGAAAATGAAAAATATGAAACATATTGTGTCGGACAACACTGTTGATATCTTAGAAGTGACTAATACATCAAGAACTAGGCAGTGGTGCAAAAGTGAATGTAAAAAAAATATTAATTATACAGTATGTAGTATATGTATGTATTGCATTTCAAACACTGTACTATTCTAAAATGATCATGCAGGATATGAATCCTACATACTATTGAATGTTCGGGTGCATTTCAGAAGTTTCGCTATCGTTTTATACTTGTCTTTATAATGATAAATCTAATATTTTTTTAACATAAATACATATTTTATACATAAAAATCTTTACTAAGGAAAGGAGAAAATAATATTACATTAAACTTAAACATATCACATTTCTAAAAAATTAACAACACAATTTAATTAAATTCATTAAATGTGAAAAATGAGGCAATCATTACAACTAGCCTGATTAGGTTTTACCTTTAAAAACAATTACATATAAATGTTAAACAGTGTAAGCAGCACTGTCGCATTACTATAGACAAATTTTCTTATCCGGGAATAACTAGTATTAAATACTGGGCGTTTCCTATGAATTTTGTTTCTTGTTCCGGGAACTGTACCAAAAATACCTTTGCATAGGATTATATTAAATTTAATCGCCTTTCAAATTATTTAACTCACAAATTGTACTCGGACTATGAATTTTGTTCTTTGTTTCGGGAACTGTACCTAAAATACCTTTGCACAGAATTATATTAAATTTAATTGGCTTTTGAATGACATAACTCACAAATTATAATCGGGTTTATGAGTGGGAAAAATTGCGCAATTATCTTACATTTATAGTGAAAAAATTCATTTATCAAGAGTTTTCTATGAATTTTGTTCTTTGTTCCAGGAACTGTACCTAAAATACCTTTGCACAGAATTATATTAAATTTAATTGGCTTTCGAATGGCATAACTCACAAATTATAATCGGGCTTATGAGTGGGAAAAATTGCGCAATTATCTTACATTTATAGTGAAAGAATTCATTTATCAAGAGTTTTCTATGAATTTTGTTCTTTGTTCCGGGAACTGTACCTAAAATACCTTTGCACAGGATTATATTAAATTTAATTGCCTTTTGAATGATATAACTCACAAATTGTACTCGGAGTATACTTATCACTCTTTTATATACTCTTAAAATCACTAAACAAAAACAATTAAACAGTATATCTCCGCCATTTTAAATCGGATCGAAAAACAAACAGTGTATCTAAAGAATCCTTTAGAACCCTTTCACAAAAAAATCAACAAATTTGAAGCATA
>JAGFPH010000225.1:423986-434186 GCA_018207615.1 Philaenus spumarius | reverse complement strand
AGAACCCTTTCACAAAAAAATCAACAATTTTGAAGCATATTTACTACTACTTATCAATCCGGGAATAAAACATAATTATATAAATTAATTAATTTTGGGAATAGTCTCCAAATGGTCTGAAACAAAGTCCTACCCTCCTCCGACCAACCATTTTCAAGTTAATAATAATATAATAGCTCATACTTTTTTCAAAAATTCTGCTAAAAATAAAAAAAGAAGAATAGCAAATGGTGCTTTATAATTTTTAACATAATGTTACTTTTCCTTTGGTGCTTATCAATAATAAAATTAAAATAGAAACTATGATACAAAACTATATAATCAATGATTCTAACATAAAACACAATTAATGAAACAACACACATAAAATAACTATTGATCCTTAAAATAAAATTCCTTATTTTTCAAAATGTTCTACTTTTACTTCAACACTCTTATTAGTTTATATTACCTGTTAGCAAAAGTCATTCCTTTAATGTTTTACAGAAGTAGTTATACAACCTACATAACTGTGTTTCTTTTGGAAAGAGATTAAACAACTTATCCCTTCTACAAATAAAGCATTTTGGGCAAAACCGGAAGTACTTTTTTCTTTGAATATTCTTGAGCTCTATAAAAATAATTAAACTGTATTTACATAAAGATCTCTATAAAGAGGAAGGACTTTAAAAAATAATCTAAATATTTGCATTGAATGTTCCATTCTATTTTCATTTTGAATTTTTTAAACCCGATTCACAATAGCTCCATAAATGTCTCACAACACAAAATCCCATACTGAATACAAGACTGCACTAATGTGAAATAAATTTGTAATAACAACTCTGATGGGCAGAGCAAAAAATCACCATTCAATTAAAAATATTATACAATTTTTCTATATGGCTCTTCCAGTCCAAATTTCGATTTACATAATTGGTTTATATTTTTGATTATTGGACACGAACATTTGACATTGTCAATAGATTCTAAATATGATATATGACGATATGAAAAACTATTGAAAGCAACTTTGTTATTTCTAAAGGAGAAACTACTAAAATTAGATTTATCTTGATTTAACACTCATCATTTTTTTTTTAAACCATAACCTTATGTGCTTAAGATTTTCATTTATTAAAATTTGTAATTCATTGACCGAGCGAAGCGAGGTCTCCGTTTTAACTCGACCTTTCGGCATTTCGTCTGTCTCACGATTACGGCCAAACGCCTTGACCGATTTTGATGATTTTTTGCATGAATGTTCCTTATTCCTAGGCCGAGCCATGTATATATAAGGTTTTTTCCATTTTTAACCCCTTAAATAAAATAAAAATGGCGGCCGCACCGTTTCTCTCACTGTAAGCTTTTTTCCAAAGCCAGTTTGTGGCTTAACCGTAAGTCAAATTTAAAAACTAATGGCATTTTTCTAATAGCAAATTTGATTTTCAACAAAATTGTATCCTTGATTTTTTCCCGTATCTCTAACGGTAAGCTCACAAAATGGCCGTAAACTTCAAATTTGTTAAAAATCGTCCAAGTTTTTGTATGTCAATCATGTTTTTATACGTTTATTCTAAACCAATTCAAAAGTGTTGCATAGTTTTTTTGTAAATAAAGGTTTAAAGAATTCATATATGCCAGTAAAAAAATTATTTAAGTAAAATTAACAAAGTTATTAGATCAAGAAACTTTTATTAGTTATTAGCATGTTCAGTAACGAAAGGAAAAAGTTCAACTTTAGGCCTACATAAAAAGTAGTAAAAATTATTGTAATTTTTTTCATAAATGTAAAAACGTTTCGTAATTTAGTTCTAAATAGAATTAGGCCTATATAAAAATATTTATCAATAATTTCAAATATCTTATTTTAAAAACACCAGTTTTTATGTTCCTACTACAAGACTGCTAACAAAACTAGGCCTGTTTTGAATAGTAATTTAGGAATATATCCTTTGCAAAAAATGGCATATAATAAGAATGTGTAGAGAATAAATCAAAGAATTAAACTGAATACTTGTAAATTTCATAAAAGTATTTGACTTAGCTTTACTTGAATTACAAAATGAGATGAAATAAATAAAACCGCTCGGCGATAAAGGACATACAAAAAATGACCGTTGGATACCGTGGGAAGTGTTGGTACATGGGTTAAGAATAAAGTTGAGATCACTATCATGACGTTTTAACATAGTTTGTTTTCATTATTTCTAATATTGGAATATGATATGGAAGTTATGGAACTGTAAATACATTGTTAAGTTTTAGGTATTTAAATATGAAAATATTTAATTACTAGGGGAGACCCCTGCGTGCTCCGCACGCCAACCCAGAATGGAACCTTACAAAAACATATGTTATGTTTTATTTATAATAAAGGTGTAGGATTAATAATAACCTCAAAACTAAGATGGTAAATAATGTTAAATGTTCAAATTAAATTATTTCTCATATTTTATAAAAGCAGTTATAATAATGGTTAAAAGAACCAGCAAGGCTCAGGTCTACACTTTAAAACCCTAATCTAAAAGCTAGAAATGAATTATTTGAACCTTTCTCTACAAAAAAGATACGGAACACTTTTGGATTGGGACAGAATTACTATATTTGGCGAATTTTTGAAAATATGCTTGCACACGCACCGAAATAGCTGTGCGTTGCAAAACATTAGCACGCACAGTTGTAGGGTTAATGAAAACGTAACCTAAAAGTGAGAAATACAAATAATTGCTTCAAATTTTCAAATTAGCTGTTAATGGAAATATTGGAACAAACAGCTATATTATCTGTTCTTTTATTCAATTGATTGCTATGGTAATAAATGTAAATACATGTGTTGGTTTATCATTCTAGGCCTAACCTAAGAATTTTTTCCGACTAAATTTACAAATATTGAAATAAAAAATGGTTTTTATCGAAATGAATTATAGCCTATGTTACTCAGGTAAAGTGTAGATTTTTATCAGTAAAACTATTTTTTTTCAATCGGTTTAGTAGTGCCAGAGATTACCCCCTACATACAAACAAACAAACAAACAAACAAACTTTACCTCTTTATGATATTAGTATAAATGTATGAAGAGTTAATAGAACAGCCATACAACCTTCCAAAAATCACACTTATAAGGTTTTTCTATGTGTGTGTCAACGTGTATCTTTTATAGGTTAATAAGTAGCAGATGTTATTTAAAAATATAATTTACTTTAACTGTCATATTATTTTACAGAACAGCTGTTTTAAAATGTTTTAAGGGTCGGCTCTAGTAAAACAGAAAGCAACCTGCGACTCCAGCGTAGCGGCGGTAGGTTACGCGGACATTGCTCATCCTAAATCCATTTAAAACCCGAAATTGTTCAAATAGCGTTTTCAAAAACATACCAAACTCTTGGGGACAAAATTCTTCATCCGAATGGCTTGATAATTTTTCGCTATAATTAATAGTTACATCGTAAAAAAATATTTAATGTCACCCTATAGCGGCGGTAGGTTACACGGACATTGCTCAGCCTAAATCCATTTAAAACCCGCAATTGTTCAAATAGCGTTTTCAAAAAAATACCAAACTCTTGGGGACGAAATTCTTCATGCAAATGGCTTGGTACTTTTTCGCTATAACTAATAGTGACAACATAAAAAATTATTAAAAATTAATTTTTTAAATTGTTAATAAATATTAAACAAAACGTTTTTATTAATTTTGGAAAATCCATTTGCATGCGTATTGGCCATAGCTTTAAAATGACATATCGTTCATAATTATCCGATCAAAAATAAAGGAAAAATATGGATTTTAATTTAACATTGGTCTTATGGAGTATCAACCAACATGGCCGACAGCTAGAGCCGACCCTTAATGTAAACTGCAGAGCAGCTGTTTTATGTTTTTAAATTCTCATGTATTTCTTATGGGGATTTTTCGTTTTTCGGAGATCTCAAAAACCCATTAGTTTTTAATTTTAGAAAAAACTTATATTTTTCCCTCGTTCCTTGAATCGATACCTTTAATTTGACACCTCTCCCATCATCCTCCGATTTACCAAATTCTCACAATTTTGAATCTAAAATTTTTCTTACAGAATTATATATAAGGATATGTTTTCCCTCTATAACTTGATATTTTTAGCTATCTTACGCATTATTAACCTAAATAAAACACAATGCCTCTAAAAGAAAATCTTCAGCAGTTAAAGCTCAAGAAAAGAAAAAAAACGAGAACTAGAAATCTCGGAATCGCGGGAATTATAAAATAATGTTTCGCTGGCTAAACCTTGTGCTTACTTAATTACTGGCACACTATTTTTAACCTAAGCTCAAAACCACATTTGTTATTTTAACTAGCCAGGTCTACTGTTCACAGAACTACTAGTTATCCTCTTTAGCTTTGTACAGGAAAACAATATCATCCGCAAATGCTATGATTATTCCAAATATCATTTAAATAAATAATAAACAAGATAGAACCGACCCTTGAGGTACTCCAAGTTTCATTTCTTTGGAAGATCCTAAGACACCATTCACTTTGTTCTTTGCCTTCTACCTGTCACATAGATCTCAAACCATTTATTAGTTAGACCTCTTGTACCAGAAGAACACAGTATTTCCAGTAGTATACTAGGATCGACTGTGTCAAATGCTTTTTTGTCTAGGAAGACTAGCGATTTTAAATCCATCATATACACCTCAGACAAAAAATCTCTGCAGCTGAATTTAAACCAATACTGTGAACTACCACAAAAACTGTTCCTTTCCAAATATTTTACTAAAAACTTTTATATTATTTCCTCAAGAATCTTTAAGAATTCAGATGCCAATGCAATTAGTTTATAATTACTACAGTCTCGGATATCTCCTTTTTTATATAATGGTACAATTTCAGTTTTTAATTGATCTGGAAACACTCCACTACTAAACTTAAATTACACAAATGAGTTAATAATGGAAGAATTGCAAATTTTATATTTTTAAGTCAAACTGCAATACTGGGTGTTCTCTTCGGTTTCAAAAAATTTGAAATATCACTTTCCATTGCATAAAGCAAGGAAAAACATTTAACTGCGGTTTTTTATTTTTACAAAAATAATCTCTGTATAATTTGTTTCCTTAAGTAACAACATCTATATTATCTCTCAATGTGTCAGCATTACTGCAAAAGTAATTGTTCACTTAATTCACTATACTTTCCGCATCTGTAAATCAAATTCAATTTGGATCTCTATTTTGTTTGAATTTTCTATTTTACCAAGAATCTATTTTCAAAAGAATTTAAATAAAATTGTTCTTTTTGTTGTTTCATATCTAAATTTAACCAATTACTACATCTATGCAAAAATACATTTTAAGTTTATTACTATAGGCTTGATGCTTTTGTGACCTAGAGGGCAGGGATGTAAACATAATTATACAACATCAATCCTTCGCACATACAGTAATTAATAATAGTCCATCATTCACAAAACGCACTAGATTCAGAATGCAAGTTGGAAGTAAAGAATAGGTGTAAAATCGTAGCTAGTCTCAGAATTTCCGAACAAGCGTCTCCGGCACTTCCGGAGGGGATCAATTGACGATGCAGTATTTTGGGACAGGCAGTCTCTTATATTTACTGACAAATAAAGCTATTCTATTCTTAGGAGAAGGCTTGCCGATTAGACCACGCGTGTGATACCTCTCCGTACCCTTTTTCGACTATTAAATAATTGTGTAAATATAGAGCCAGTAGGATTTGTTGTGTACTAGATTAGCACCGAAATAAAATAAAGTAATTAGAAAGAAAGCTTTTATTTTCCCGCGGACCATCTTTTCAGCTCGGAGGCCATCCTGACAGCTCCGGAGTTGAAGAAGACCAAGGACAAGCGGATACCTAGCGTTACGCTTTATTTATCCTTTTACTCAAACTAGATGTTATCCATGGTTTAACAGGATTAGCAGTTCTATTTAAAAATTGACTGAATGTTGATTCTTCAACACACTTTACAAATTTTATCAAAAAACACTCAAAAGCAAGATTAACATTATCTGATTTATAAACCTCTTCCTAATCTATTTTAGTTAAACAATCATTTAAAACTCCATAATTTATAATACTGATAGAGATTCTTTGAACACGATCTATTATATTTTGTATTAAGATTTAAATTTACATAAATTAAACTATGGTCAGTTATTGCCAAATGCATGATTGTGAATTACCATTAAATCGTGTAGATACTCTAATTAATGCTTCAAGTCCATTATTGTTGCCACCAAATCAGAATATTCCTTGATAGTACTGGATTTGCTTAATAAATCTATATTCATATCTCCTAAACAACTACAGTAGAACTTGGATAATTTGAACGTTTTTAATTCTATATTACTGTTAATCCGAAGTTCAGTTCGGCCCTTTAAACTTTATATGATATCAATGTAAAAAATTATGGATAATTTGAAGTAAACTTCTTTAATTCAAAGTTTGTTTATCAACACTAAAAATAAAAACTTGTGGTGTAAAAGGGAATGCTGAATAAACAGGCCACTGTCAGGTAGCCCCCCTATAGCCTAGCCCCCCTATCTGTACACATATTGTAATTCTAGGCCCAAGAATTTTGCCTTCCAAGAATTCTCTAGGTACCGATAAACTGTAGTTTTTGTCGATTAAATGCTCTGCCCAATATCTGTCTGTTGTTAAATCTCAACAAAACCTTTTGTTTATTGACACTTGTACTGCGCATAACTCTGTCCCACTTATGAACGTTACAGTCATCACCCCCCGAACATGACTTCAGTTGTAATGCCAATGGATCAGAGCATTATAAAAGATGTTAAGCATTACCGGCGACTTATTGTACAAACGCTCTTGACAGATTCATTAGAAAACAAAAATGTAAAGATCGATATCCTTCAAGCAGCAAGAATGTGCCACAATGCATGGTCACAAGTTACTAAAACAACAATAGCAAATTGTTTAAAAAAAGCTGTATTAGTTAAGAAATCTGACCAGCATCCAAGTAAACTTTTTAGAAGAAGTGAAAAACCAAAAATGTGTTGAATTTTCGAATTTAGAAGAAGTTGAAGTTGAATATTACCCAATCCCTACAACGTCTGAAGCTCTTCACCAATTGCATGAATTTCGGCGGTACATTGAAGGACAAACCAGTAAGTAAAGCTGTTTTTAGGATTTCGCAAACGTAAAAACAATTAATTCTACAAGGCAATTGGACATTTCACAATACTTTGTTAAAGTACAGTATATATTTTTTATTATACTGTACATAATAAAAAAGCATCATTTACTTTTGATTGGTGAAAATAAACCTTAAATAATAAACATTTTCATCATAGTTTTTATTTAAATCATTTTGAGAACCTAAAAATTGAAAAACAGTTTTACTTTTACAATTTAAATTTTAGGATAGTTCAAATTTTTACATTGATCCCTTCAGCTTCGAATTATCCAAGTTCTACTGTATAATACAATTTTTAATATCATCTAATCTCACTCCAAACACACATAAGAACTAATCAATACTTTCATTATGAACAATATCTGTAACCAGTCAAAACAACAAAATTAACATTTGAATGCAACTGCAAAAAGTCTGCTAAAGTCTTAATCCAAAAAAAAAATTGAGGTAGACAAAAACAAGCCTTGAAGAAATAAAGCAATCTCTGTTATCACAATCAGAAAAAATTATAACCTTTAATATTATACTATTTACTTTCACTACTGCCTATCTATAACTAAACTATTACACGAGGCAACCTAATCATACAATTTCAATGCAATACAAATTACATCTCATACTTCTAATGTTTTGGCAGTTAAATGTTAAGTCATTATCTTTAATTGTGTTAAATAAAATCTCTACTTATGAACCAGGCATCATTTTGTTAATATACACTTTCTGCTATCCTGTAATTTTTCCTTAATGCAACTACTGATGGTCTAATATAAAACAAACAATACAGGTAAGAAAGGAAAAATAATCAAATATTTTAAACAAAAAACACATTTTAAAATGTATGAAATTGATCATTTTACTAATTACTATAACTGGCTAACCTTCAGTTCTGCGCATAAATATGTGATCCTCTTGCAGCCATGGATATTTATTTCCTTTTCCTCTCTTGACAGTTCTAGCCAATGAAAACAATTTGTGACTACTTGGTGATAAACTTTCTCTAATGTAGACAGGTGTGTCTGGTGAAAGTCCTAGGTGTCTTGTAGATAAGTCTCTCTTTATTCTACTTCTCTGAAGTATTGCTTCCGCATCAATCCCTCGAACAAATTTCACTATAATTGCTCGTTCTTGATCAGTCTGATTTCTTCCTATTCTATGACAGACGTTGATCATCTTTTCCTCTATTGGGTAGTCCAATGCTTCTCCAACTTTCTTCATTATTTGACTTACATCTTCTTCATTTGCCTCGGGTATTCCTTGCACCTCCAGTGTATTTCTTCTTGAATACTGTTCCAATTCTTCCACTCGATTTTCTAAACAACTTACTTGCTTTCTGAGTTGATCATTCACTTTATTTATTTCAGAAATTTGCTCTACAAAATTCTCATTTTTCTTTGAATTATTTTCAATGGATGATTTCAATTCTGCAATTTCTACTTGACAAAGTTCCAATGATTTCCTCAGATCGTACTCCACTCTTTTGAAATCCTCTTTCATTAAAGAGAAAATATCATCCAGATTGTCCGGCTTCTTACCTACTGCACATTCTACCAACATACTGCTTCTCCTCTCCTGCGAACATCTAATACACCTCCAAACCTCCTTCATAGAAATCAAATAATTTAAATCTTTCTTACTCATATTAACACACAATGCATGGAATACTTTATTACATTCATTGCACTGAACCTTAGAGCTTTTTGAAGATGTTGATTTCAAGCATGATCCACAGCTAGCCATGTTTAAGTTAACAATAGTACAATCACAATTTCCAAAACTGAGACAAAAAAGGAAAAACCCAATATATAACCTTCCGAATACACACACGAACAAACTTACAAAAGCACCATATACAAAATGTTTATAATTTCCAGTATAGCTTATATACAAGATTGAGCAGTGCAATAGATAACACCAAGAAATTGGAAAAGATAATGCACTGGCATGCAACCTTCGTTCTTGAACTCTGATTCATAACTGATCATAATTGCGAATGAATGATTACTATTGACAGAACTTATATAAAATAAAGACAGTACTGTGTAAATCTTAGATTAGGACACCTACTTTATATATGCATAGACTAACAGAAAAATATGTTATCTGAAATGGCTCTCCCCGGTCTAATGTAATTTTAAAATAACAATAATTGCATCAAAAATGCAAAATCTAGAGGCAGTGAGGGGAGTTTGTAGAACCATTAAAAAAAAACATCGTAAATCGTTACAATAATTTATTAATGAACACTTTATATTTAATCTGAGTGATAAAAAATTAACTACTTTAAAATGTACGAAAGTAATTTTATGAAATAAAATGCATTTTACTGCACTGTAAAACAATATTTATAGTAAGATATTTATTTATTCTGTGGTATATGAAACAAACATTTTTTAATACTGTAGTATGTTACCTCGCTAACAGCATTAAATTCTACAATATGCCTCTGGTAGCTAATATGGTATTGATAGATTAGGGTTTGAGTTTAGAATTTAGCTAAACATTGACTTTTCCGTGTGTGATTCTATTCTCCAACTAACTAGCATAAAAAGGCTCCAAGTAAAAACAAGCTTATAAAAAGCTGATCCTTTATTGGAAAATTTCTTAAAAAATTATCTCTTGTTTTGCAAAACTAAATTATTTATTGTAAATCACATTTCTTACTTGTTTGTTTAAAAATCTTCTCAGCTTTTCAATTCTGGTTCAAACTCTATATTACTGTTCAGAATAAACCTGTCACAATATTTGTTTTGATTGGTTGAAGATCATGTTAAAAACTAATTTTAACTATCTTAATTTATAAATGAAATAAATACTTTGAGTTAAATATAATGAAATATGTGAAGCCCAAAATACATTGGGGCCAACCAGCCTTACTGGCTAATGCAGGTTTATGCCTTACACAGATCTTGAAAAATAAATGTGTTTTGTTTTATAAGGTTACAGTTGTAGCACTCCTCTCATAATTAGTCCTATTGGGCTTCAAAGACATGTAATATCATACTGAATAAAAATATTAGCTGAAATTATACATTATACATATTAATATAGTGTTTTTTA
>JAGFPH010000225.1:412656-423976 GCA_018207615.1 Philaenus spumarius | reverse complement strand
TATTACCTATCACATTTAAATAATGTTGTCCTGTTATTCTTACTGTTTTAAAACTCTCGAAAAATTAAAGAATAAAACAATCATAATAACACTGAATCAATACAAGGCATGTTTGTAAAGATAAAGTCATAATACATTTTTTTTAAATATATAAATCAAGTTTACCACCTTCTAGATTAAAGTGTTTGGAATTAGGTCAACAGTGAGTCAACAGACAAGAGATAGATAGGAATGAAAATAAGAGATAGAATAATAATGGAAAATAAATAGGCACAGAATAAATGGTTTTTCTCAGGAATTGGACAACAAAATAAAAAACCACAACCACAGTAAGTTTTAACTTACTTTTGAAAGACCCTATATTTTACTCTATTTTTTTGTAGGACTGCCTAAAAAACAAATGAAATTTTTGTATTATACTTGCACGAAACAAATATTTTGTGTTTAAGTAAAACATTTAAACATTATATTTTTATATTCCAAAATGCCTCATCATTATCATTTGTGGACAATATCAGGGTGGCTTTAAGGACTTAAGCCCCCACCTACAGAAAAAATCAACTAAAACAAAGTATCAATCAATAACTACTAAACAAGGTCGATAAAAATTACTATGCTAAAAACTGCTTTTAACTTTTTCTAGGAATCCTATTGCAGCTTTGCGTGCGTCTTTTTAATTCGACGTCTATAAATAGATTTGCTGTTTCTTTATGCATGGAAAAGCGGATTTGGAAGATTTTCAATTTCTCATTCTTTTAGAGACTTGTATTCACAAAAACAAAAGAACACTCTTACTAGCCAAAACATAATATTACAACAACATTTAACAATCAAATCCAACGTCACATGAATGTGATGAGTGTGCAAGCCCAGTTTACACTTCTGCAAACTTACTGTTTATGCGTGCAGTTATTTCTCAATACCGTTGGTAATTTCTTAATTTAAATCAACAAATATTTAATTTCACAAAATTGCTTTATTTCAGTATTAAATGATATTTTATGACTAAACTGGAAGCCCATGTATGTACGAAGAAAGGTATTTTATTTTAAGTGATAACCTCTTCAAACTGTATTAGATAATTTTTGTCTACAAAAATGTGTTAAGTCAGGCTAAATAGCGTAGTATGTACAGTAAAGTGCATTAATTAGAAAATAATGTAAAAAGTGAAATAATGGAAAACAAAGGAATTATGGATTTTTTTAGATAAGCGATTTTTCAACATTGATATACATGTAAAAATAAATGGTACCAGGAACTGGCACATACTTTCTCACAAACATATTTAAATTACTAAACAGATTCACTGTGACTTCATAATTGTAGGTGGGGTAGTAGAGGTGTTTTATTAAAGTAGGAGATTAACTAATAAATATTATTATTATTATCTAGAGGGAAAAATATTCGATCGATTTCGAACAAATTTGCACCAAACACATCAATTAGGTCTGTATAGATGCACAGGAAAAGGTTTTGAAAAAAAAACCCTTTATGGTAAAAAAAACCCCCGAAAATAAGCTATTATTATTAGAATTTTTAGAAAGATGCTGTTTTTTGCATATGGTAGGGTACATTAAGGGCTACAAATAAGCCAAATTTTATCAAAATCTTTAGAGCCATTTTTTTATAAAAAATTTATAAATGATTTTTTGGGGGGTTTTTTGCCAAAAAGGGGATTGTTTTTTTTAAATTTTTCAAAACCATTTTTCGTGCATCTATGCAGGCCTACTTGACATGTCTGGTGCAAACTTGTTTGAAATCGATCGAATAGTTTTCGCTCTAGCTTAGTATACATACAGACAGACATTTTGTAAAAACCACTTTTTTGGACTCAGGGGGTCCCAAAACGGATATTTCCACAAAAATCTCAATATCGATTTTTTTGCGATCACTATACTTTCTCTATACTATAGTATAGTGAGAAAGTAAGAAAGTAATAATGGGCTTAAGGGGGATTTACACAAAGGATAAAAGAGCAGAAAATGTATTTAAATAGTAGAATATTTGCACTATTTTCGGACCCCCTGTTCTATTGGAGTTATTCCATATTCCCCTACAAAACCCCATGATGACTCACTCCAATAATTTAAATTATGCTTCTGCCCCCCCCCCCCCGGACAAATCCTGGGTGCATGGCTAATACACTCATCCGAACACAGAGACTGCAACTAAGTCAGCTTCAAACTGAAAACTAAAAGAAGGCCCATATCAAACTGAAAACTTGTTTAGGATTTATGAACAAATTCTGGAACTGAGATAGAAAACTCACAATGTCTAGTGTGTAATTTTTCTACATTCTGTCACTTTAAAGCAGAAGAAAGGGAAGTAAAAATGTTAGAGAAGTTAAGTAAATACTACATTTTTAATATTTGTGTTGTGAAAGAATTTTGAATTACATTATCTCAACAAAATTAAACTGTGCCTTGTTCAAGATTGGTTAAAAAATGTATGTTTACAAGCATTGCATGTTAATGATTTCTATTTTTATGTATCACTGTTTTATATGAAGAACTGAGTAATGCTTCACTTTGATTTCAAATTTTGTCTTCTTTATTTAAATAATATTTTGTGAAGAATATGAATTCAATTATAATTTGTATAGAAACTTATCATTTGTTAAGTTTGTCTTTTTAATTGTTGCGATATTCATTTTGGCTGTTTAGCGATAGTGGTAATTCAGAATCGTTATCTTTCATCATTAATTGTAAAACGTACGAGGATACTCATAAACACTCAAACATTGAATTTTCGTACAGTATCCTCACTGTCAATGAACTACCAGCTATTGTGTTACGCCAACGTAGGAATCTTATCTGTATGTATTTATACAATGTCCATTATTATATGAAATAATGGGTTAGAATCAAAATGTATCTCTTTAAGCAGTGATCTGGGTTCTGTTTTGTATGTCTTGTAAATCTTTTATTCCATTTACATAAAATATTTACGTTTTCTTCAGTTATAATGTATTTCTAATTAGTTTTTATTATATGTTCAGAAAATTTTGATTTAATTTTCAGTGATTGTGTAGATTGTATAGTGGGAGGAATGTGTTCTTTAAAACTCTTTTGAAAACATCGCCTTGCCTGTCCTACGTATTGGTTGGAGCAATCAAGTAATAATGTTTGGAAAATACCAGACTTCTGAAGTTCGTTAGCCTTGTTTGTGTTTCTGTTTATTAAATTTGATAAATTATTTCTTGTTTTGTATGTAATAATGTACCATTGTTTTTTAAAGTGTTGCTTATTATGTACTGTAAATATTAGTTGTTCGATACAGAAATGTATTTATTCTCCCTTGATATATTTGTTTTTTTCAGTTTTCTGTTCCTGTTTTCGAAATAAATTATCAATGATACTGCGTAGTAAACATTTTGTCATGAATTAAGTAACAGTTATGGTATTATTATAGTAAAATAGGTCAACATTATTTATAGTTTTAAGCTCTATCAGAAATAACAAGAAAAAACTTTACTAATACAAGAAAAACCAATAAAAATAATCCTGCCTCCCAAGTTTCTTACTTTTTCATTATGTAAATAAAGTCAACAATACTTCTTATGTCTAGAGAACAGTAAAGAATGTTGGAGTAGTCCTATAGTTGTTAAAGTAGACATAGTTTTCATGTGTTGTATTGTTGAATTTTTGTTGGCCATATTGAAACATCAACATATAAACCATTGTTCTTACAACTTTTTTGTTGGTCATCATAAACTAACTTTAACATTTTTAATAGCAAAAGGTTCCTATTAAATATCACTAAATGATCATATTTCACATTAATTTTGTGTTCTAAAATCAATGTGTTTTTATTTAATATTCCTTAATTTTAATTAATTCTATATACAAGGGGTATTCTAAGCTATTAAGTTTTTGTTTTAATCTTTCGATGTTGGTCCAAATGTAAAAAGTAAAAGAAAATAAAGCCTGAATTTCAACTAAAGAATCACCAACATATAAACTCATATTATATTTTTACTTTGGTTGATGTATTTTTTAAGAATTGCTGACAAACTTTATGTTGAATCCTTTTTTTTATACATTCCATGAACCTTAACACATAAATTATTTACCATTTCTAATTTTTAAGACTAATTAAAAGTATATTATTTACAGTTAACAAATATGGCCAGCCGTTTTATGTAACATAATTATAATAATAACGACAACATGGCAGATACTCAATAAACTAAACTAACCAATAAAAATAGAGGGAAGAAATTATTTATCGGTGGTTGGTAGCAGTGAAAAGAGATGACGGTTCCCAAACACAGTATATTAATATGTTAGTACCTTAGACATATTTTTCACAAAACGTTAGATCCCCTAGAGTTTTGCTGTAAAGCATATGTGCAGAAAACTTAACCAGAGCTAAATTTTTTGGAAATGAGGGTAAACCAACATTTTTAGGATTATCTTGAAAACCATGTATCACAAAATTGTCAATATCAGTTTTGATATCTTTAAATAAAGCCCTTTTCGATGATACCTCAAATAATAGCACCATAAATTATTAAAAATTTCCCCCCAAAATTTACATTAACAAATTTTTTGAGTTACAATTATTGGGATGTATAAGCAAGCTTTAAAACTATGCCTAGTTTTATTGTAATACCTTAATGCGTTTCTAAGAAATTTGATTATCAGGCAAACAAATGAGAGGTCTTATAAGGTTGGTCTATTTAAGGATCACCCTGTTTTTCTATTTAAAGTATGGAACACTACAAATTCTAAACTCAGAATTAATTTTGAAAATTATTATATTGTACACATTAATGTTGTTTTAAATAATGTACTCTGCTATACTTATATTATTAGAAATGCTGCATATGTAGATATACTACAACAAGATCTTGTGAAAAAGAAATGTTTAAAACAAACTTGTTGGATTAATTTCAAATAAAAATAATTACTGAGTCTGTAATGACAAAAGAGATATCCAAATTATGTATGTCAAAATTGGAGCCTTTATGGTTCAAGTGATTTAACCATTATAGAAATTTTAACTAGACAAAGGCAACTAGAAAAAATGCTTTTGCCTTGTATAGAGGCAGTTAATTTATACATATTTGTTATGCCTTGTATAGAGGCAGTTAATTTATACATATTTGCTATCACCATTCCGACTATTGATTAATACTAAGTATATTAATATGACTTACCATCACAATGGTCAATATTTCTTTTCTTTTTAATATCACACTTTGACTGTTTCGGCTATTCAGCCATTAACGAGTGCTTGCTGGGTAGTTCTCGTTATCATTATTTAAAAATACACAAATAAAAAAACACAAAACATAACACAATCTTTGAATACATTTTATTTTTATTTTCTTCATGTGGTAGGAGGGAGGGGTTCTTATCTAAACTGGTTATTATTGTCGAAATATATAAACAATGTAAATCAATGTTCATTGTTGAACGAAAAACTACAATTCGAATCGAACTTAATTTACGATACAATAATAACCAGTCTAGATTAGAACCCTTCCCATCTACCACCAATAAAGGTAGACAGCAGTGGCAGTACGTGTCGTGGCGGTGGGCCTCCTACACAAAGAAAATAAAAGTAAAATGTATACTGTGTTAAGTGTTGTGTGTTCGTATATTTATGTATTTTTAAATAATGATAACGGGTACTACACAGCAAGCACTCGTTAATAGCTGAATAACCGAAACAGCGGTAGTGTGATATTAAAAAGAAAACAAATATTTACTATTGTGACGGTAAGTCATATAAATATACATAGTTAATAATGTATAACTAAATTATAAAAATAAGACAATAATTTAGTATAGGTAATAGTTTACTCAGGAATAGGCAAAGTTGCAATTTAACACCTTCTTATATCCAAATGATATGTATATACATATTATACAAAGATTTTGAATTTACAATTCTAAAATAAAGTTTAAATTTAAATATTGCCTAAAATTTACCTTCAGGTTCTTCCAAATTATCCGGTGTACTTGTTGAAGGCCTTTGTAAATCGCCGTTTATAGAATTTTCTTCTGACATTAAATTTGTAATTTCTTCATTTTCCCCTGCATGATACATTACATCACTGTCCAACGGTGCAACTCCACTTATAACTAGACTAGAACTTTGTAAAAAATCAGATCCATCGTTGTCAGTATTTCTCAATGAACAATCTTCATTGCAGGTGACATACGGATTAGAAGTCGATGATGAAACTCTTATTTCTTCTTGATGACACTCGTCTTCAGTCATTATATTCGCATATTGTATACATGGTACTGTGTCAACTTCAACCTCAGAACTAATATCTGAAAGCAAATTGTTTGCATCATGGAAGAAACCTACATTCATCTCATCATGTGAAGTTTGTATTTTAAATCCAATATCAAGTGGATTACATATACTATCAACTTCTGAAGTTGCAGATACAGTACCCACATGTTCGTCATCGGTAACGAAACCTATATTTCGTTGACAAGTTTCTTTATTAAATGTGTCACCATCACCATCGGATATTTCAAAATGTTTTGAAGTTTGACTCAGAACCCTTCCATTTAAACTACTTGACTTTCTGTGAATAACATTTCCCAAATTTTTATTTTGGTTCTCAGTTCCTTCGTAAAATAGTCTCACTTTGTTTGTATTATCTAATTTGTTTCTTAGTTCTGTAACCAGATTTAATTTGAAATCGGAATTGTTGTAAGAGCTACTTCTCTTCCATGATCCTTGTGCAGTACTGAATTCTTCTTGTTCGGGAAGAGATATTTTTGTAGGCGCGGATTCATAGACGATAGTTTTCTTTCTGTGATCTTTAATAATCTGGGCTACTTGACTGTTTGTATGAGCTTCAAAATGTTCCTTGCACCAATCAAATTCTCCGTTGTCATCAAGGCAAGTACACTCTTTGTATTGTTCTGTCTCTGTGCCTTGGCTTCTCAATATTTGCTTTGGACTTATCTAAAACAGAAGTAAAAATTTTAAAAATACAGTAATACCCCGACTTACACGGATCCAGAGTTACGCAATTTTTTTAAATATTCCCATTCGATTAGTCCTTGAGCGCTGCGCACAATTTAACTCCCCATTCTTCACTCCACTCACATTAGTGTTACGACATGGTTGGACATGTTTTGTGTGGAGTCAACTCAAAGCTACAAGTTTTATATTGTGTGTTATTGTATGTATTTAAAATTTATTTTGTGTTCGTGTATTTTATATTGAGTGTTTGTTATATCTCTACGTAGACGTAATAGATTCTACCATGTGGCATTTAAAATCAGTAGAAGTGATTGTTTTGCATCAAACAAGAAAAGAAAAAAACATTACCTTTGGAATGTAAACTTAAAATTATCAAAGACTTGGATATAAAAATAAAAATTTGTCAATTAGCAAAGAAGTTTGATCTACCGGAATCAACAGTCAGAACAATATAAAATATAAAGAAAAAATTATTGAAGCTGTGAAAAATGTTCAGTCTTTGAATTCAAGCATCATTCTTAAACATCATGGTATTTTCGCTGATATGGAAACATTGTTAAAATTATGGTGTGATAATCAAGTATATGGTGTGATAATCAAGTAAGTGTGAAAAATTGTCCTGTTGGTCAAAACAAGGCCTGCTTTCAAGCTAAGCTGATTTTTGAGAGATTAAAAGAAGAAGCAGGGGAGGTGGCTAAAGATGAAATGTTTAAAGCTAGATTACAGCTGATGAAAAGTCGCTGTAATTGGCATAGCATTGCAGAAAGTGGAGAGGCGACAAGCGCTGATAAAGATGCTGTGTCTCTCTATCCAGAGAAACTAAAAGCTTTGATAGAAGAAGGTGGCTATTCCAGCCAAACCATATGCAACGTGGATGAGACTAGTCCGTTCTGGAAGAAAATGTCTAAAACGACTTCTATCGCTTGTGAAGAGAAAACCTTTCCATGTTTTAAGGCCGGCAAAGATCGATTGACAGTGATTGTTGGTGCGAATGCAACTGGTGATTGTAAGTTAAAACCTCTCTTATTTTATCGCTCAGAAAATCCAATCGTAAAAGCTTGGGTGACAGCTTCCTTTTTTGAGGACTGGTTAACAAGTCATCAAAACAATCAAAGTTTATTACACGAGACGATTGTTTTCCCATCTGCTTGAAGCTATGAGACAAAACAACGAGCTCTCTGTTAAAGACTTTTAAAAGCAATTCAATGTTTTACATACTGTGAGAATCATTGGACAATCTTGGAATGAAGTGATGTTCAAGAACTGTTGGATTCACACAATTAGGAGCTGATGGGCTCATAGAAATGGGTGAGCTAGAGCAAGACATTGAAGAACTTGATTATTTAGACCCAGTCCAAATAGAAGATTAAATGACGGTTGGAAACTTGACAGAAGCCCTCAGTTCAATTGAAAAAGGGTTATTAATTTTGAAAAACATAGACCCCAATGAAGAGCACATTTTTGCTACAAAACAAGGAATAACAAAATTATTAGCAGCTACAAGGGTATTTTTCGCGAGAAGAAATAAATCGTTGATCCGTCAGACGGGTTAGCTGGGTTTTATGATACCTTCTACTGTACATCAAAATAACTTTGGTTTATGGTTTTTGAAATTCATAATCTCTATTACTGTATCTAAGATTTTATTACATACTTTTCTTCTAAATTTTAATTAAACATAATTTTTACGTATTCATATGCAAAATTGTACACAGACTTACGCGAATTCAACTTACACAGTTATCGCTTGGTCCCATCTATCGCGTATGTTCGGGGTATTACTGTATAGCATCCATTAGGGATATTCAAGTTTAAAAAAATGTATTTTGTGCCATAATGCCTAAACAAATTATTACAATTAACTAAATTACAGAGAAACATTAATGGTATATTATTAGGCCAAAACAAATGGTATTTCTCTTATCATTCTGGTGGTGTGGCATAATCATTTTGAATGTTGCCTAGCTTGCTAACTCAACCACAGTTACACAAGTTCAAGCAAGGCTAGTTGGGTTCTTAGAGCTACAATACTCTCCAGACTAATTGACATAAAGCAAAGACATTAAGGAAAAACTATTCTTTGTGACATTTTTCACTACAGATGCTATGTGATTGATTCAATAAAGTAAAGATTCAAATATAAAATGTAGTTGGAAACATAAGAATAATATCACAAACAAAAACTTTTATAAACTAAACTCTCCCGCTTCAAATTATAATAGTTTAACTTTTATTAGGCATGATGGTGTTATTGATTTTTAGATTTAGGTTTATTATTTTGACTAGTATTTAAAAAAAAATTGATAACACACTCTCTAAACAATACATTGAATAGCTAGGCCATGGACACCAATTTAACGCACCAGACTGAATCATCCAACTTGAATAGATAAATATTACATTAAATGATCAAATTATATTTACTCTTACAAGTTGCTGTTCAGGTGATGTCACTGTCTGCACAGAAATTGACTTATAGTATCGAGGCGTTGTCATTGTTTCAACTGAATTTCCTTCACAGTTAAATTTAGGTCCTTCCTTGGAAGAAGCTTCATATTCAACACATAAGTCATTCTTGTAGACAATAACACGTTCTGAAAAATTAAGACACTCTTTAAAAACCTGGTAACTAAAGTAGAACATTAGAATTTTGCTAGGTACTAAAGTAGAATTAGTGATAATAAATATATCTCGTCTCAATATACCAACTTTTGCCTAATGTTCTAAAAAATAGTTTCAAAAAACACAACATCACATTGTCATTCCGTGCAACAAATCAACTATCAACATCGCTCAACACCTCAACAGAAAAAATGTCCGGAGTTTATAAAATCAATTGCCTGGATTGTAATAAGTACTACATAGGTCACACAGGGAGAGCGTTAATCGAACATTACAAAGAACATCTTTCCAACAATAAATCTAACAAACCAAGTCCAATTATGCATGTAACCTTACTGAAAATAACCATTACCTGGTCAGTTCCAACCTTCGGTAGAAGCCCTACATATTTGCACCAAAGTTAGAATAATGAATGCTAATGAAGAATATGAAATATATAAAGCATTCAAAAATAAACCGGACGACATCTTAAATGACCAACTTTCGTTTCACTCCCACCATTTATACGATACGACTATCAAATATTTACAGAAGACAGAGATAACCATCGGTAGATCTCTTAACACAATACCGACTACGTTAGGTCGAGCACCTAGTGCAATGATTTGCGTGATATTGTGTTTATGTAATAGAGTTATGTGTATGTCCTATTCATTTTAATGTGCGACGATCTCTTCGGAGTGGTTAGGACCTGAAGATGGAGTTTCGGCTCCGAAACATGTCGTCTTAAATATTACAACAAAAACATGATGGAAATTATTAAGGTAATATTATTATTAATTATAATAATGTGACTTAGTACCACAAACATGTAATTCAAATTATAATTGGATCCTGAACTGCAAAATTTGATCAAATTTTTTTTGCTACAAAATTATTCAAAAGATGGTTGTTTATTTTTATCTTACTACTGTTTGACTTATTTATAAAATAAAATGGTTATTTTGTATTAAAAAAAAATATTTTATATACCTCGATATACATTGACTTCTGATAAAGACTTCCTACTTTTATACCTTCCTCTGAAATTACTAAATCTACTCACTGAGTTCAAGGGTGCATGGTGGTGGAGTCAGTACTTCTTGTTGATGGTCTATAACTTTGTCCAAACCACAATAAGTAGACATCAGATTGAATGCTCCCCATTGGTTTTCTTGTTGTGCATATTGGAAGGCATTTTTATGTTCTTCATCCAACAACCAAGGGTCACCTCCATTCTTCAAAAGCATCTCCAAGACTTCCACTCGTCCCCATATTGCTGCCACATGCACAGGTGTTAGGCCTTCTTCTGACCTGAGTAAAAACATACAAAATATGAAATTTAATTAGAAGAAAATATTAATTTGAAATTATTGGGTATTCAAAATGTGGACATGCACAGTAGACTGGTAAAGGGACTACCCAGCAAAGACTAACATGGAAATCAACTCAGCTGAGAGAAGATTCAAACTAAAGATCTTTGAACAAAGGTCATATCCATTCTACTCCACAGCTCAGAAACTTGGAAAGAGTAAAGTTGACTAAAACAAAACAACCAAGACCATTGTGCTAATAAACCAATAGTAGTTAAATTCATAAAATTAAATCAAAAAGAAGGAAGGCTCCCGGGGCAAAAAAAGAGGATGGCCAAGAAAACGTACCAGTGAAGAAGAAAGGATCTGACGGCGAGCAGTGAAGAAGGAGCTATGACGAAAATTAATGTATGAAAACGGTGAGAGTTGAACTTTGTGATTACACCTGA
>JAGFPH010000225.1:392568-412646 GCA_018207615.1 Philaenus spumarius | reverse complement strand
ATATAATAATAATATTCATATTTCACAATAACTTAAACATTTGAATTCATAAATTAGATTGTAATATCAATCTATGCACATCTTGTTTAGAGTATAGATTGAACGAATTTTTATCAATATTGTTAAACCTGTTTAAAAGAAAATTTGTTTTAATTTTGTGAAGTCAACAATATTTTTTTATACATGGACACATTTGTCAATTTGGTATATTTGGGTTGTTAAACAACTGTATACTAATCATGCAAGAAGACTGATACAATTTATATTTCAACACTTTTTATCGTAGGCTTTAAATTTAAATCCTTTTAAATTAATATTTTAGGAGTACATACCTCAAAAACTACCATATTTTAAAATGAAATATAGTTTACTTATGGTCATTCATATTTATTTCCAAAAAAGTGTTTCAAACATTGTATACATTTAAAGAATAAAAATTAAACATTACATGATAACAATATAAAGCAATTATGCACAGTAAAAAAATATATAACATGACCATTATTACACACACAGTACATAGAGAAGGACTGCTGGCAATAAAAGTTCATTCACAGTTTGTAACCATTTCCAGTAACTATGTAACACTAATTTGTAATATATTTCAGTTATGTAATCAGATTGTAAGCACTACATCTAATTCATTCTTATAAAATAGAATCAAACAAACAAGTAAAACCTGTAGTCCGCTCCTAAAACTATAATAAAAAAACTACTACATTTGTATGATCATTATGACAAATCTTTGTCAAAGATTTCACTAAAGATCTTTGATAAAAGTTTGATCAAATATTTGATGAATAACTTTAATAGTGTAATATGCCCCTAAGTTTTGGTTTTTGCCGCCATGATTTCTACCCTTGTGGTAGATGATGTATTGCTAATTTATTGTGGTGGAAAAATGGCTTCCTATAGGGGAAGTGATTTCATCTACCGAAGTTCGGTTAGTGGCATTCGGCAGCACTGATACCTACTGGTAGCTACCAGTGAGTGCGGCCAAATGCACCCATTGATATAAACAAATTTTTATTTTTATTTTCTGAATGAGTTCATATTGTAGAAATAAAATAAAATGGTAAAGATGTTCAAATTATTCCTAATTTATTAATATATATTGTACATCCACTTTTAAAGTTAAATGTGTTTTTCTAAAGCAATTAAAGTCTGTCTGTTTCTAAGTTGGATGCAGAACCTAAGATCCTAACTAAATGAAACAAGTTTTAAATTATAGTGTATATAAAAGGACATTTTTTATTTGACGTTCAGGAAGTATTAATAAGGTATCTAAAAGATAACTGTAGTATCAATAGTACCATTGAATTTGTTTATCAAACTAAAGAGATAAAAATTTTCCACCAATTCAAATTGATTTCATTGGACATAGTCAACTTGTATACCAATGTAGCGGTTCAAGAGACCTTAAAAATTCTAGAAAGAAACCTACTCGACACGGAGAAACTGAATAAAGAAGCCATTCACGAATTAATGTCATTAATCAATGTAGTATTGAAACAAAACTATTTTGCCTTTAAAGATATTTGTTACTTCCAAGAAGATGGCCTCGCGATGGGTTCCCCACTTTCCGGATTATTGGCTGACTTATACCTAAATTATTATGAGAATAAATTCATTCTGGATAAAGATAGTCAACACTTTAATAGAATCATATTCTACGCAACATATGTGGATGATACCTTTATTATATACAAAGGAACTAATCGTCAAATTGAATGTTTTAACAAACACTTGAATAGTATCAATCCCAAAACTCAATTTACACTGGAGAAGGAAATCGGCAACAAACTTAACTTCCTCGATGTTACTGTTACTAAGTTAGAAAATAAATTGAAGTATATGATACACAGAAAACCAACAACCACCGATGTCACAATACATGCCAAATCACACCATCAATTCTCACACAAAATGGCCGCCTACCATTCATTTATCCATCGTCTTATTTCCATACCAATGGACGAATAGGACTTCCAATGCGAGTTGGTTATCATTAAACACAAAGCTGAAGCTAACGGGTACACCAGCTCGATGGTTAATAACTTACTTTTCCAACATAAAAAAGCTCAGAGTAAGCCTAAACGAAGGCTGGACACCGGAAACAGCAACAAATATACTTGTGTCCAATACACTAACCTAATACCCAATATGTTGAAGAATGCCTTGTCGACACATAATATATGTGTAACATACGGGACGAACAACAATGTCCAAAAACTACTGCGAACAAGACAGCCCAGTACCTTAAGAAAAAAGTCAGGCGTTTATAAACTATGTTGTAGCGATTGTGATAGCTTCTATATCGGGCAAACGGGCAGAACTTTCGAAGAACGATACAAGGTACATTTGCCACAGAAGAACTTAAGAGATATGAAGTCAAACTTCGCACAGCATATAGTTGATAGCAATCACAGTTACACTGATTTCGACCATAATATGAAGCCTCTCCATATTTGTAAAAAGGGTAGATTTATGAATAATAATAACCCAAATAATATATTAAACGACCAATTGTTTTTCAAGTCGAACTTCTTATACGACACAGCCATTGAGTTCATGCGAAGCACGACGGGAGATAAGTCAACCTGTACCCCATCCACTCAGCATCAAGATTAATAACATAATGCTTCGGTGTGTTAGGACAGTGTCACGCGTGATAGACGAGGAAGCGCTGTCTAGTTAACCCTCACGAATGAGGGCCGTAAATATTTTTGTATATGTGCGTGTATAGTGTCTTTTATGTATTGTGTTTGTGTTTTTTATATTGTATAACAACCTCCAACGGAGTGATCTAATTTCCAACTGATGATGGGACTACGGCCCCGAAACGCGTCTTGAGCAGAAGACCAAATTAAGTCACATGACGTAAAAAAAAAATTCAAAAAATTCACGTAATATAAAGGTAACTATAATTTACAGTAAATTTATTTATTGAAGTGACTTGGATACTATTAATATGGAATTAATTTATATTAATAAGGGTTATCACCAGACAGGTTTAACAAATTACCTGATGTTAGGGTCAGCACCCGCAAGCAAACACAGTCGTGTAGCTTTTAGTGCAAAGGCTTTGCAAGAATTGCCCACTATAAGATGGAATGGTGTAATACCATATTCAGGCAACAACTTGTTAGGGTCAGCTTTTTTTTCTTCCAGGAGAGTTTTGATTTGCCTGCAAAACACACAACATTAAACCTTAAAGCGCTAAGTTAAAATCTGGGCTACGGCTCATTTAGAGTTAAAAAAAAAATATATATATTTATTTTCTCAATGATTTTTAAAATTTTGATTCTTAGGGTTAAGTATCCTAAGAATACACACGAAAAATACTCAACAAATTCTTAGCAGAATTTACAATTATTCAAAAACTAAATACATAAAAGCAATACTTATTGTTGTCTACAAAATTTAATAATTACGTATTTAACTAAGAAAAACAAGAACTTATACAAAACTAAAACTTTGGAATGAATATCAGTCAGCTATGAGTACAAACAAACAAGTAACAGCTGAATGAAACAGATGCGTCTATAGACGTAAGACGCACTGAGAACACTTGCGATAGTAGACTCATTTGCTCTGGCAACAGAACACAGACTGATAAGGCGTAACAGACATTGCTTATATTTTTTATTTGGTCTAAACCTACTCTAAACTTCCTGCATTCTATTGGAAGTTTTGTGAACTATGGAATCATCTAAGCACGTGTTTGTGTATTTGCGTTTAAAGGCGCTAACCGCGCTTAGAGATTGGGTCGTCCCGCGTCTAAAGGGGCTAGTCGCCTATTAAGGGTTAATACATTCGACAAATAATATGTATATTATTTACTCAGTCACATTTCAATGACAACTCGCCATCCTCAGTGATATACAGAACTCAAAATTCTAATAATTTAAATGCACAGCTTAAAATAAAAGTTTGAGAATTATTTTAAAGTGACTTATATGAGTTAATTGTTAGTGTAAGAATTTGAAGTGATTAAAAAAAAATAAGTATAAAAAGGAAGGTAGTTTAAAAATGTTTAACCTTGTACTTTGTAAGATAGAGTTAAGACATTTTTTATTCTTGAGATGCTTTAAATTAATTGTTTTTATAAATGTATTTTTATTTATTCTAATTTTTAATTTTATTAAAATATGTTTGAATAAACATATAAAACCTAATCATTGGTGTATGTCTAGTTGGTTCATTTTTTGCCAGGACTTAGTTTAAAGTATTCGCAAAGTTCAAAACCTACTCCTAGATAAATCCAGAGTAGAAGATAGTATATGAAAAGTAAATTTCAGTTAAATTCTGTAAAAGATTATAAAGAAATAGCCTAGGTACACACAGGAAAGTTATACAAATAAATAACAGTAAATTTATTGCTGCTATCTTTGCACAATCTTTTTCACATGAATTAAATTTTTTGTAACTTACCATATTACAAAGTTAGTGATAAAAAATTATAAATTATCTGATACAGACGATTATAAAATTTTATTTATATAAATTCAATTTTATGAAACCGTCAAAACTGATAATCATCATGTAATAAAACTTGGTTAAACATATTACAGGAAAAATAAATGGAAATTGAATGTAATTTTCAAATATAGTGAATAAGGCAATGATAACCACCCAGGTTTTTTGCCTATAAAAAAAATCAAATATAATGATAACAGACTGATTTTGAATAAGCAAAGAATACATGTTGCTATTGAAGTACAGTATTAGTATTATAATCTATTTTAATTTTCAGTTTATTTACTCGAGATCCTCATCCTCAACTCCATCATATAAAGCAGATGCAAGAAACCAAGACCTTGCAGCTCTAGCAAAGGTACCTGGTGATTGAGCTGCAGGAGACTGTACACCCCTCGTTCTTGTAGCTTTCTGAAAAACATTTTAAATCAATATACTAGAGTAAGCCTCTACTCAGGAAAACTTTACAATTCTAGTTAAACCCTTAAATATAACTTACCTACTTTCTTACATAAATAATTGTATATTTGAAGATTTTACAGTAAAGTGGTTTATTGTTAAACAAGTTACGAATAATATTACATTTTTGGTAAAAACAATCAAAGAAGAAATATTAAGCTTTCAAATTATAGAAGCTTTAAAGTGACACATTCAAAAACTAAGTTTGTTGAAACATTATTAATTTATAAAAACTTGTATTTGTATTAGTACTACAGTATGTGTAGTACTCCCTTGCAGGTCAAACATTTTCATTTATTTTAAAAGTCTAAACACAGAAATCCTTAAGCAATTACTCTATGAAAGCCTTAACACTTAATGAGAGCTGCTGTTTAGTTTTAATTAAGAAAAAAAAACATATTTTGTTCCTTAAAGGCATCTGTTGAAGAAAGTATTTTTTAGAAAGCTAACTTGTCAAATAACTGAGGATGAGAATTTAGTATTCAAAACTCTATACTCAAATGTTGAAACGTTAACATTTACAAAGTTTTTTAGCAATTACAAAATAACTTAATTCTCCATTTAGTTTTTTATATTTCATATGTGTATGACTTACATTGATGCTGGATACAGGAATTTGTTTGTCTGTCTTCGCTGACATTTTGTATCTCTACCAACGGGTAATCAGGTGCATTTCTGTAAACAAACACAATCTTATAGTTATTATTTATTTCATACTGTCATTTTATAATTAAATCATATCTAGAGTCTGAAAGTAATGCCAGTAGGGATCTATTGTTGCAAGTTAATCACATTTATTACACGTACCTATAGGAAAAGGAAATGTACTAAAAGAAAGTTTAAAATATACAGAATAAAATTTTTCAACAAAATAAGCAATTTATTTCACTTTTACAAGGATTTTTTTAAAGAATTGAATTTTTATTCGGCTATGACTAGTATACAGGAGTATTTTTAAATTTGTAAAAATATTTCCAAGTAATTAAATCATTTTTAAAATCATAGAAAGATATTTTGTTTTGTGATGTATACTTAGGTTAAATTAAAAAAAAGTTTACGACAAGAACAGACTAACAAAGACTTGAAATCCATATTTTACTACCATTTCCACTGTTGTAGGAATAGAATGATAGGGTTTGTTGTAATAGTGTTGACTGAGGTTTTAGTACAATCATGTTAAAATTGGAGGGTTATTTCACTAATAAATAAACCAAAGAAATGTTTGTTTAACTCGAATGGAAGAAGTTCCATACCTTAGATATCCCAAAGTTTTCAGTTCTAAAAAATGTATCACTGTGTGTAATTCAAAACAAAAACAAGCACACATATTAATGTGCATAATCTGTTCTCTTATGTTTTGATCTACAGAAATAAAACCTTTTCAAACAATACCTACATACATATATCGTCAAATATTATATTTTTGGGGTAACAAACTTTGTCTCCCCCCCCCCCCCCCCCCCCAAATAATTTGTAAAATTATTTGAATTCTTTTTTTAATATAATGTGCTTTAAAACTAAATAGAATTTCATTTTTATGCTTTATATATTTTAGAGAAATGCGATTGTGACAGACGGAGTAAAAAGAGATGCCACATAGGTTCCATTTTATGGTATGGAACCCTAAAAATAGCAAAGCAATTTACCTTCAGTAGTCTAAGTTTACAATTAAACATGAAATTAAGCTAAAGCTGAACATGTATTGAGTTACTGGTAGTTTTCTTGAACATAATTTGTGTTTTATTTAATAGAAACCGTTATTATCATCTCTTCACTTTGGTTTACAAGACACGCAAAAAAGAAATGCCAAAGGTTCAATAAAATTGTACTTAAAAAATAACTAAAGATGTTTTGCTTCAGGTGATGGTATGGCACAATTAATCAACAAGGAAGAAAAATATAGATTATTTAAATAATAATACGTTTATGATAACACTAGCAGGTACCCGTGGCTTCGCACACGGTCCAAAGTTTCGCCGCATAGTAATAAATGTTTATTGTTTTAGGGGTTGTTATTACATGTTCACCCCTTAGCAGCACGCTATAAAATGAAACTATGATTTACATAGTATATATGTATTGTAAGAAATAAATGTACCAATTTCCAGCCCTCTAACTTAATGGGAAGTATAATAATTAATTTGTATTGTTTTAGGGGGTTGTTACATTTTCACCCCTTAGCAGTACACTAAAAAATACAAATATGGTTTACTTTTTATATACATCTTGTAAGAAATAAATGTACAAATTTCCAGCTCTCTAGTCTTAATGGAAGTATAATAATAAATATTTGTTGTTTTAGAGGTTGTTTCAACCCTTAAATCTAAATTAATTCTAGCCTACGTCTCATTCCAGGTCATGATCTATATGTGTGCCAAATTTCATTCAAATCCATCCAGTAGTTTTTACGTGATTGAGTAACACACACACAGACACTATTAGATTTTTATATAATAGTAATAATAGTATAGATAAATGACATGATACAGCTATAAATCACTTTTTATCACTAAAATTGTAATTAATTAGAAGCATAACTCAAACTGCATTGGATATAATTTTAACATGACTAAAATTAAAAAAAAAAAAACATTATCACTTGCATGAAGATAATAAAGTGATCTATTGGCATGGAGATCAGAGGTGAGGGTGGACAGATTATAAGATTAACACACTTCTGTTCGTAAACCTATTTGAAAATTTTAATTAATTCTTCTTCAGAAATAACTAGCTGTTATGTAATGTTATGTAGCTGTTAGAGTAATGTTATACAGTCTTTATATATCAATACTTACTTATATATTTGTATGAATCTTATATTAAAATCATCAGTTATTTAAAAATGTATTTATTTCAAAAGATGTTCCAACTAATATATTATACTAGCTGAATACCCGTGCTTCGCTACAGGGAATTTGTTTGTTGCATCACCAGGATTCATAATTAATTGTCATATTTTTCTCTCATTTTCTTTTGTCTATTATTTTACGAAAGCGAATTATAACATTTATATTCAATTACTTTGGTATTTATTGTTCACTGGCTGCTTGTCAATCGTCTTCGTCATGGTATGTTTGCTAAATAAATTATATAAATAAAAAATTCAGAGTGCAAATCGTCTTTTTTTCAACCGCTTAATCTACAGACTGGTAAATCACAGTCTTACCTGGATGTTTACAGATCACCCAGATACGTCTTTAATATGTGAATGCATAGAACGGGATAGTTTTGATCAGCTTACGTTTAAAATATTTTCTTAAAATTAATAAGTGCCAAATTTCCGCTCTCTAGCTTTAAGGAAAGAATACCAGTTAGTTTTGATTGTTTTTATTGTTTGTTATTACATTTTCAACCCTTAGTAGCACTTAACGAAATGTACAACTGGTTTACTTTTTATGTATGAATATTAATATTAATTGTTTTTAGGGGTTGTTAACACATATTCACTCCTAGCAGCCCGTAACAAAATACAAAACTCATTTATTTTTCATATGTGTTTTATAAGAAATATATGTAAAAAATTTTAGATTTAAGGAAAGTAAACAAAAAACATTTATTGTTTTAGGGGTTGTTAACACATATTCACTCCTAGCAGCCCGTAACAAAATGCAAAACTCATTTATTTTTCATATGTGTTTTATAAGAAATATATGTAAAAAATTTTAGCTTTAAGGAAAGTAAACAAAAAACATTTATTGTTTTAGGGGTTGTTTAAAACCTTAAAGGCCAAATATGTTAAAATCCTTTCTTATTGCGCCTCTAGTGCCTATGAGCAATATGTGTAGTCTACCAAATTTCAAGTTCCTAGGGTCCTCTGTCATAGCTCAACCGCTATGGTACTTGCCTCATAAACAAGACGTCCCGGGTTCAAATCCCGCGGGGGACCATAAAATATTAAAAGCCAAAAAAAACATGCTCGTTAGCCGAAAGGCACAAAGTGGCATGGAAAGCAAAAAAAAAAAAATCAAGTTCCTAGGAGATATAATAATATAACACAATATTTATTGTTTTAGGGGTTGTTTCAACCCTTACAGGAAAAATATTTTAAAATCATTTGTTAGTTCACCTCTTGGCAATTACATGTAGCAAATTTTACGTTCCTAGGAGGTAAGGTTTTTGAGATATATAACAAATAATGTTTATTGTTTTAGGGGTTGTTTCAACCCTTAAAGGTCAAAAATTTTAAAAATCCTTTCTTAGTTCACCTCTAGCCCCTATTCAGTAATATGTGTACCAAATTTCACGTTCCTAAGTGGTATTCAATTAATATTTATAATTTTAGGGGTTGTTACTACATTTTCACCCCTTAGCAGAATGTGACAAAATGTAAAACTGGTTTACTTTTTATACCTATCGTGTAAGAAATAAACGTAAAAAATTTTAGTTTGCTAGCTTTAAGGAAATTATAACATACAATACTTACTGTTTTAGGGGTTGTTTCAACCCTTAGAGGCAAAATATTTTAAAATCCTTACTTAATGGACCTTTAGCTCTTATGACAAATACGCGTACCAAATTTCACGTTTCTAGGAGGTAAGGTTTTTGAGATTTGTAACAAACAATATTTAGTGTTTTAGGGGTTGTTTAAACCCTTAAATGCCAAATATGTTAAAATCCTTTCTAATTGCGCCTCTAGTGCCTATGAGCAATATGTGTACCAAATTTCAAGTTCCTAGGTGTTATGGTTTTTGAGAAACTATGATCAGTCAAAACTACCCCTAAACCCCAAAAACTACCCATAAAAATATGTATACCAATATGAAATTTCTTTAGTTTTCCTATTTACAGCACAAAGTATACACATGCCAAATTTCATCTCTCTAGTTTCATGGGAAGTGGGAGAATTAGTGATGATGAGTGAGTGAGGGCTTTGCCTTATATATATATATATATATATATATATATATTTGTCTCGTAGGACTATTTGTTGATCTTGTGTCACTTAACATTAATTGTTGATCATTTTGAAACGCTTATAACTTAAGTTCTAATTATAGTAGAAAGCTAATTTTGACACCATTCAATTCAGAATGAAAAACCGCATATGAAAAGTATCATGTATAATTATATATACAAAAAAATTGACTTAATTTTAACAACACATTGTTGATCCCGAAATTACCTTCTTTGTTGATCGAAGTTCGTTTTTGTTGATCTAGCTTATTGATCAACAAAAAACTGTTAAAAATATGTTTGTGTTTGTATACAGCGTGTCCCATAAGTAAAGTAACAAACTTCGGGAAATGGTTCTGTAGGTCAAAATAAGGAAAAAAGTTTATATAAACACAAACCCGAAAACGCTTCGTTTTCTAGATATCTGCCATTTTGTTTTTTGTACAAAATAATTATTATCTAGAGAACGGTTTGACTGATTGAGTTCAAACTTCGCATGCAGTTTAACCAAACAATTATGTAGCTCAAGAAATATAAGCGATTAAATCCAATCATTATTTTCAAAATGGCGGCTGTTTGAAAATTTTAAACCTAAATTACTCAAAAACCGTATATTTTAACAAAATATTTCAAGGAAACTTTTTTGTAGCCCTTTTGATTTTCTATCGGATGGTGTAACTGTCAAAACAATCGGATGAAGTATAATAGTTCAGTTATGTGTAAATAATTGAGGGCTAAAAACAATGTGAGGTTTTTTAGTAATTTAGGTTTGAAATTTCCAAACAGGTGCCATTTTTAAACTCATTATTGGATTTAATCGTTTATTTTTCTTGAGACACATAATTGTTAGGTTAAACATTATGGCTAAGTTAGAACTCAATCAGTCAAACCGTCCTTTCTCTAGATAAGAATTATTTTGTATAAAAAACGAAATTTCAAATATCTAGAAAACGAAGCTTTTTCGAGCTTGTGTTTCTATGTACTTTTTTCCTTATTTTGACCCATAGAACCATTCCTCGAAGTTTGACACTTTACTTATGGGACACCTGGATAATAGTTTTTTTTTATGCATTGTGCATGTTATCATAAATTGTTGTGTGAAATAATATATTAATAATAACTTTTTAGCACTTTATGTTGCAATTTTCTACAGTTACTACTAGTAAATATAACACAGAGTAAATAAAACTCTTCCGGAAAACATGTTATCTTAATAATAGCTAAAACTAGAAACGGGAAGTTTGTTAAGAATGTTCTTTGTTTCATATGAGATGGTGGAGAATTGAAGTTTTATTTAATTAATTTAAAACAGCATTATTTTCCAGAAACCCTATCCCGGCTATACTAAAACTAAAACAATAAAAGAAAAATTTAATTTATGTTTTTTTTTTATTTTGTAATGTTAAAGGTATCGCAGAATCAAATTCCAAGTTATCATTCAACAACGTCTCTTAACTCTTTTGGAACACTCTTTACTATAGTTCAGCTTGATAGAAAATAGAAGCTGTAAATTATGGTTTGCCATAAACCAGGAAAACATCGTTTAGTTTTTTATTTAAAAACAGAAGAAAATAAGAAACAGTTTTGGAAAACTCGTTACGATATCTGCATAGTGGCTAAAACTAAGGATGCCAAATATTTGTAGAAATGTTTTTTCTGCGCCTTTGGAGATAACGAAGGATACCTATTTTTAATTTATAATTTTTAAAACGGAAGAAAATATTTAAATCCTTTCGGAAAATTTTTGACTATATTTCATTGATGGCTGAAGTTGAAAACTTACAATTTGCTAGAAATGTTTCTTTTTATGCCGTAACACATTGCACTAATTACACATTTTGATAATTATTCTTAAACTGCAGAACATATGAAAACTCTTCTGAAAAACTGGTCATCATACTTAGTAATGGCAACAACTAGAAACGGAAAATTTGATAGGAATGTTTTTATTTTGTGTCGTTAGAAATAACTGGAATACATGTTTTGGTTATTTATTTTAAATCGTAGAAAATAAGAAAACTTGTTACTACATTTCGGCAACTGTTGAAACAATAAATTGTAATTTTTGTAGGCACTTTTTTAATACCGCAGGATTAATGATTAGCTATTTTACAATTTATTTAAAAAGGAAGAAAATATTAAATATCTTTTGCAAAAACGATTACTTTATCGCAAGAATTACTTCCTATAGAATGGGGTACAGAATGTTTGAATGCGAGTTTTAACTCTCTCGTCCATCTTCTACAGTTAGAACCAACATCAGAGTTAATTATGTTTTAACCTATGTGTACTGATTACTAACACTAGATTTACTTATGCACTATGCTTCTACTCAATTTGTATTATGCTAGCACAAACTAAAGACCTTTTGTTCTTTACCAACAAGAAATATATATTTTTTTAAACACACATTCAATTATAACTATTTTGTATATTAACATTACTGACAAAATTATTTATTTTAGGATAAGGAATTTAATTCAATTGTTTAAAATTTTCAAATGTAGGCCTATATGTTTTCGCTGATGGTGCGAGATTTCGTTTGATTGTTTCATTTAGGGGTGGATTGATCAATAGATAAAAGTTCGTACAAATCATTTAAAAGTGATCACTAAATTTAGAAATATACAATTACATTTTATATGTTAAATACGAAAATACATGGAGGGGGAAAAGTCTGAGAACGGCTTAATATTTGGTATATAAGGAAAATTTTAAGGTAGGTGTGATTGAGGACCTACTCTATGTAAATTTCACAACGGTTTAAGATAAGGATGTGCCGTTTTCAACATTGATTTTCTCTTAAATTTTTACATTGAAATTGTGTATCAGATGACCACTTAATTATTTCTAAAAAAAGTTACATTCAAAGAGGCAGATCCAAGATGGGAGAAATTATTTTTACATATTAATAAAATAGTGTTTTTACATAGAGTAGGTTCCTTAATCATACCTACCTTCCAATTTTCCTTACATAACAAATATTAAGCCATTCTCAGACTTTTCGAACACCCTGTAATTATACGAGTATACTGCACTTAAAAAGCATTGATACTATCTCGTCTCAACATATAGATCAGCGTCGAAACTTCACTAGCTTTCAAACATGTAGTGTTGGTGAAAAGTATTTAACTGTTTTCTTATGAACACCTTTAAATTCAATAAACGGTACGAGGCATGGCACATACTTTCTTACAAACATATTTAAATTATTAAACAGATTCACTGTGACTTCATAATTGTATGTAGGGTAGGAGAGGTGATTTATTAAAGTAGGGGATAAACTAATAAATATTATTATTATTGTTATCTAGAGAGATAACTATTCCATCAATTTCGAACAAATTTGAAAAAAGCACGTCAATTATAGGCATCTATAGATGCACTAAAAATTTTGAAAAACAACCCCCTTTATGGCCAAAAAACCCCCAAAAATCAGTTATTATTATTATTAGCTAAACGAGAATTCTTAGAAAAATGCTGTTTTTTGCATATAGTAGGGTACATTAAAGGCTACAAATAAGCCAAATTTTATCAAAATCGTTAGAGCCGCTTTTTTATAATAAAATAATAACTGATTTTTTGGGGGTTCTTTTGCCAAAAGGGGTTTTTTTTTTAAATTTTCAAACCCGTTTTTCGTGCATCCATACAGGCCTACTTGACATGTCTGGTGCAAATTTGTTTGAAATCGATTGAATAGTTTTCGCTCTAGCTTTGTATACATACAGACATATACATACATACAGACACACACACTCACCCCCCCACCCACACACACACACAGACACACCCCCACATACATGAATACATACGGACATTTTGTAAAAAAACATTTTTTGGACTCAGGGGGTCCTAAAACGAATATTTCCACAAAAATATCAACATCGATTTTTTTGCGATCACTATACTTTCTCTGTACTATAGTACAGTATAGTGAGAAAGTAAAAGGGTTTGAATCATTATTATTGTATTTTGTGTAGCGCTAGTCTATACGGTTTGTTATTAAATAGGTTCAGTCCTCTTTCAATGTAGTGACATATTATGTTTAATTTTTGAGCATACAGTATTACATAATAAAATTAGTAATATTTAGGTAGTTTTTACAGGAATGAATTTATATATCAAGCTATATGTCATTAAAAACTTGCACTTTACTACAGAGTAAACATACTTTAATTCTGGTCAGGAAGCTTTTGGCAGTCATTACAATAAACTAGGAGAAACATCAATGAGCTTCGCATGCATATACCCTTATAACCTCTGCACAAGTATTTTATAAACTTTTGCATTAAACTTGTAAGTACTCTAACTAATGATAGTAAATGGGATTAATTGTTTAAATCAAATTATTAGGTAAATGATATGTAACAAGAATAATAAGAACTGTTAAAAATAACCAGCATAATTTAGGTTCTCTTCAATATAAATCTAACCTAAAGACTACTCAATCAATTATTAATTGATTGAAATCATGAAATCAGCTGTTAATCGAAACAATATAAGTAACAGGTGATTATTGTACCAACACTTAACATCGTCAATGTGCTCTTCTGTGTCTTTTATATAGTCAAATATTTGTTTTAAACTATTTAAGATTTTTGCCCATACATTTTAAATATTTGGAGATATAACCAAACTTTAAAGACAAAGTATGTATATGTTTAAAAAGCATTATTTGGTATTTAAGTAGAAATAAGCAGTATTTGCACTAGATCTGATTGTTAGGTAATAATTTTACATATTGTCATTTATGTTTATCAAAAATTCTATATTATTACTGTTAGAAAATTGAAGTTAAGTACTCGAATTAAATTTTGATAGAACTCCATATATCATAAGCAAATTTTGGTAAAATTGTTAATTCTGAGTAAAACATAAAAGTACAAAAATCAATTATGAAAACCGATTACGGCCGCCAACTTAAAACAAAACCATAAAATCAAAACTTTTAAAATGTTCTTTTAAAAGATATTTATAATAATTGGGTAACTCTCAACTACAGTAAATATTTCTTTAAACATCACAACCACGTCCATTATATACTTTTTTTGCCATTGGAATTTGAAAACAAATACTTCTCTTAGATTAATTTTAGTTGCAAAATATTGAAGTTTTAGTAGAAACCAAGCTAAACCGATTCTGGTATTAAAATTAGTTTCTATAACGATGGATTGACCATACTTTAAAACATTTTTGTTGAGATATTTGCCATGTTAGTTCTGGTTTTAAAAAAATTATAAAGAGGAACCCAGAACTAGAATACTAGAACTGAGGCGTCTGGAAAACCAAAACCTAAGTATAAAAAAATGAGAGAAACCACTGTCACAAGGCACCGGCGTACAAAGAATAAATCTTATTTTTTTTAGGTAAGTCAACATAGGTCTAGTTTTATTTTTTCTATTTAGTTTATACATGTGTTAGTCCTTCACTAGACAACGAGAGTTTATTTATACTATCAAAATGTCATGCATTACTTCCTATACAAAAATGATTACAAATGTTGTAACAACAACCAACAACAAAATGTAATAATAAACCGATTAGTTTACTGCCTATACGTAAAGTTCCCAGTTATACTACTTTCATTTAAATGTTTGGTACTCATCGACTATTTAAAAGCTTAAAACTTTTAATTCATTATTTAAATGTGTATGGTATAAACCATATTAAAAATCAAAATAATATTATAGTACACTTGCATATCTATTTTATAACAGAAAAATTATTGTTTAATTATTGTACATCTAAAATAGTCATTTTAAAATAATCAAGTAGTCTAGCCATAATTAGAACTCCTATTTTCCATATGTTGCAAAGAATAAACCATTTAAAATATAATAATATCAACATATTATATCAATTTGTTTTCTTATACCCCTAATATTTGAATTTACACAGTTAATATAGCCAGGTAATAAATGTCAATATAATTATATCTTTAGCTTAATTAGTAGCGCTCTGTAGATATCTTAAATACTCCCCCTCAAAATGCGCACTTTGTTGGTGACTTCTCTTAAAATCATTTATATACTTCAAATGAAATAATCAGAGCGGCCCTACAGCATTTAAATTATAAGTTTATCTTATTTTGATGGTGAACACTTTATACTGTATTTCATATTGATAAGTTCACTACAGTCAGATAGATTTAATGTAAGGCTCATTACGGTATATACATTGTAATTAAAAGTCATTAGCACAAGTTTGGAATATTATCGTCAAAGTCAAAGTTTTGTGATATAAAGTCAGGGGTTAGAAAATAAAATATAAGAAGAGGGTAATGTCCGTTTTTTGGTAATCAGAATGCCAGAGTTCGGCTTCTTACTTTTAATAGTCGTGGATGACAAATGGTGACTATTTTGAGCCTTAGGAGTGCGTTTATAAAAAAAGAATTTAATTTAAAAAACTAACAACTATCCGAACAGTGCGTACTAGAGCAAACGAAACAGTTCAGCCAAACACTGAAACACCATAATTTCTTTTCTAAAGAAACTAAGGAGAGTGTTTTTTCATTTTTCATTTAACTATTGAAAAAGTGACCAAATTCGATATAGATTGAAATTATATATCATAATCAATGTTTGTTAAAATTCTAAGTTTTAAGTAAAACTGTTAATTAGTAATAAATAAAAATACGCAAACCGTTTATTGTCACCAACTTGAAACGGGAACAAAAAATATATAATTACATTATTAAACGATACTAGTAAACGAGCTACTATACAATGATATGCCTTTTAGAGCTCTGAAATATGAAATAATATTTTATGTTTAGATTTTTTCATTTCAAAATAGTTAGTTTGCTCACTATGGTATTAGTATGGTGGCCTGTTAGTTACACTTTAAATATGTATATTGAATTGTTTTTTGTTGTTTTTTTCTTTAAAATACTACATGAAAGCTTAAAACATTTAATTAACTATACAAAGTACAATATAAACCTTAATAGAACTAAAAATAATACAATATAACATTCGCACATTATTTGTGCAATTTATAGAAAATTAAAATTATTGATGTTTTAAAATAACGAGATATAGTAAAAATAATAAACGTTTACCAGATTAAGTAATGATTCCGAAATTTCTAATAAATAGTAGACCCAACATATCTATATTTTATCTCTTTTACATCTCTTTAGTTTATCTCTATGAATTAAAATGTTTATTCCTCCTTAAAAATCCACCTGTAGAGAAAGTATTGCAAATTCTTTTAAAACTTTTTGATTTTTTCAAAACAAAATAATTGTTCTTTCTAAAAGTTTAACAATGCATGGATGCTTTACAAATCCATAATACTAATTTGAATTTATTCAGGCTATCAAACGTAACATATAGTTAAGGAGCTTATAATATTCGCCAAAACTTAATATTTTCCCGTTTACTCAACTATTTTATTGACTTTTAAATAAGCTCTTTAAATTAAAATGACAAAAACATACCTTAAGATCGCCTATTTTAATTTACAGCTTTCCTTGAACTATTTATACTGTTTTCCTTATGATATTTCAAAAGTCGCATGGAGTATTGTAATGTTACAGTATTTAAAAATGGCATGTACTTCAAATCACTGACTTCTTTAAATCTATTTAAATCAACTTGTTTCTAATTGTTACAAACTACAAGACGAGATGTAAACTTATGTCTAAATACGTCTAAAATGTGTCTAAAATATGTCTAATCAACCATTAAAGAAATTAAGAAACAATAAAAGGTATTTAAAAAAACCCTTCTCTATTTCCTTAAAGATCCAATGCTGGCTGAAATATTGAGAACTAAGTTGTTCAGTTGTTAAAAGTGAAAGCCAAATCACAAGACTAGCTGCTACCTGCCCTATCTCCCATTGTCCTTAACGCACCCAAAACGTTCTCAATAACTATTTAGTTCAGAGTTTTCTACATATTTGTCAATGGTCAGTTTGTTTCATTTGACCAATGTTGTAAAAAATATGAAGAAAAATTTCATCCTAGGTTAGGTAAACTTATATTTCAATTACAACTGGAAATTATTTGCTATTCAATTAATTCCACTAGCATCGTTGCTTCAATGTTCTCTACTTCTGTTTCCATCGTAACGATTTAAAATGGAAATTGTAAAAAAAAAACTTAAAGATTGAAATGCTGACGTGAAAATTTTTAAATTTACAATATTCCCCTTACTATTTTATTTTGTGTGTAAAAATTTAGCAAGTGTCTGCTGTTACAGGCACAAAAACGACGCGGCGGTTTTAACAAAACGTTTTACTTTTTTTAATAAATGCTCAATCTCGTTTTGAAATAATACATTAAACATTATAACACACCAGAACAGTTTTGAAACCAAATAAGTAAATCAATGTAATCGTGTACTGATAAATTTAAAATATTAAAATTTTATGTGAACTAATTTCAAATCGTTACTTATTTGGAAATATTACAACAAACCAAAAAAGCAGGACAAATAATACCTATAAAATACACTTATCTGTACTATAAATGATGCCATCCATCTAATTTATTGATATTCACGAACTTCAATATTTTACTGCATGGTAAAATAAGTTTGGAACACATATTTGGAAATAAAAAATACTTTTAAATATTGAATACAAAGAATTGATATAGCTAATACTACTGATAATTTTCATTGTACACTTTGTCTAAAATGAAATATTTTGTATTAAAACCAAAATGTCTTGGAATCTTATCTAGATTTTTAACCGATGCTGTTGATTAAAAAAAAAAACAGTACTAAAGTAGTATTCACATGAATTGATTACAAACGCAGTTGGTTTTAGTTATTATTTTTGTATTTTGTGTATCAAAAGGCTTATGCGATCTGTTATTATAAAATAAGTATTTTTTCGCTGTCATAGCGTGTTTAATTTTTAAGCATACTAAATAACAAAACAAAATTATTTGAGTTTAAAAAATGTTCAACAGTTTTTAGCTAGTTTATACAATGATTAAATAGCTATATTTTGTTGAAAATATTTGCATACTGGTTTAAAGGCCATGCATTGTACTAAACAGTGGACAAACGAGTGAATATATTCTGGTCCGTAAAAGCTTTTTGCAACCATTTTAATATACTAGGGAATATTTTTGTGTTTCGCACACAAATAGTATTTATTTTATGTATTTCAAAAAAATTGTCCATTTTAGAAGTACACCCTACTGTTTAAATAATTGTATGCCATTGTTCTTTTACAGTTAGTTAATGTATCAAGTTTATGTAAATTTAAACTAGGACATAACTTTTACAAAAATATGAAATCAATCAAGTTTAATATCTGTATGTATTTCAAGTATTTTCACGACTAAGCAATAATCAATTCAAATGTGGCTATAATTAGTCGTTACACAATATAACAGTTTTCGAATTTTCAAATACAAAAAACTGTTACAATAAATATAATTATTGTACTTCCATCTTCCATTTTACATACATATAAGCCACGGTGGCCGTGGTTGTTAAAGCGTCATTGCTTTATCAATCGTCATGGCAACCATCAATGGAAAGGTTCCGGGTTCAATTCCCATTGACCCCGAATAATTTTCTAAATGGTTTCTTAACAGACATCGTTGGCTGTGGTTCGGATTCCACGTAAAACTGTAGGTCCCGTCTTCATTAGCCTTAAGTGCAAAACAGTAGGACGTTAAGCACAAAAAAAAAAAAAACTTACATACATATACAATAACATACAAATGAAACTAAAAATTTCGAAATTTTCTATGATACTTATTTATAATTTTCCTATTTAATCAAAAAGTTTATTTGAACTTTAATTTTGCCTATATTTGTCATTCGACTACTCAAATACTTGTTACAAATCTGTTAAATACTTATTAGAATTCGTCAAAATAGTTGTTCTTGAAAGGAGTATAAAAATGCTTGACCACTCTACAAATCTGTTATAACTATATGGTTAAAATTTTGCTTCTCATAAGTTGTCATAGTGTTTCATTTGTGAGCATACTACATGATAAAGCAAACAATATATTAGTTTAAAAAATAAACAATGTTTAGGTAGTTTTTTCAATGGGTTTATTTATATATATCAAGCTATATTTAATTTAAAACTTTCATTTTAGTACAGATTAATCATATTTTAATTCTGGTCTGTATAAGCTTTCGTAACCATTCAATACACTAGGAAAATTTTAGTTTGCTTCGCACGCTAACCCCCTTACAACTTCCTAACAAGTATTTTATAAATCTCTTATAATAAACTTTTAGGTTAGCCTAATCTAAAGATGGTATTTAATA
>JAGFPH010000225.1:360166-383805 GCA_018207615.1 Philaenus spumarius | reverse complement strand
CTATACGTAGTATATGGCAAAAGTATTGTTTTCGTTCAAACTTTCGAATTTGAATTTTTAGTTGAATTATCTGTTTTGGTGTTCCCTGAACCCCAACAAATTGTTTAGTGGAATTATCTGTTTTGGTGCTCCCTTAACCCAAAAATATTTTTAGTAGAACAATTTGTTTTGGTGCTCCCTGAACCCAAATTACTACCATTGGACCATTACTGAGTGCTACCATTGGACGTGTCAGGTCCTTTTCAATGTGATATTCAATAACAAAAACATAACTACAAAATAAATAAATAATTGTATTATAAGAATACAATATGACGGACAAAACTATTAGGTCTACGTTCTGTTGAACACTTGTAAGAAGTTAAACCTATTTTGCAGTAGGTTTTGGAAGAAATATTAAACTATAAACACTTTTTCTGCACGTAAACGTTTTCTACAATTAATGCATCACATATTTTTTACTTTAAAATCGAAAGAATCAAACTATTTTCTTTAAATTTAGGATCAGATTCGTGGAGCCAAGTCTTGCAAATTCTTTTCAAACCAACTACATCAAAATGAAGTTGTATTTATAAGGTTCTTACATTTCCTTTGCAAGTATATTTTAAACATAACATAAGAACCTAATGTAAAATTACCAAACCATTTTGTAGAAATGTTAACAACTCCCGTTTGTCGGATGAGTAAGGTGTCTTAAGAAATGAATTTAACAATAGAAATATTTCTGACCCTTATTACCCTTGTGGCAGCCCCTCGACCCTAACGTAGTAGAGTACGTTCACTCTAACAACATTGTTTCGTTATCTAGACCTATTCTAATGAAATAATTTGGATTTTTTAAAGTTGAAATCATGAAGGTATAATTGAGGACATACGTAAACGTTTACATTTTAATTTTTACTGTAAACGATTTAGTTGGGTTTAGTATTTTTAGTAAATCAATAAAGTACATTTGTTACAACATGATTTGACGACAATTTTCGTGCTATTCTGTGCTAAAATAATTTTGTGTTTGTTCAATTCTAGAGACTCCTAGAAGCAATTTTACGTGTTAGTTAATTCAAGTTTCATCTTATGTAAATTGAGCATGTGTCAGTTGCAGGATATCTGTAATGTAACACATCTTCTAATTTCAAAGATATAAAAAAAATATTTAAGAACGAAAAGAAAACCAGAAATTTAATTCGGCACATTTAGTTATTTTAATTAAACTGTCCATGCAGAAATTCTAATTTTTTGAAATAGTTCACACACTTTAAAATTGCTTTTATTATCACATTATTATGTAAGCTTGAATTACATTTTATCTACCTTATTTCGTATGTGGATGAAACCATGTTACAAAGTTAGGAAACATTTTTATAATTTTGTAACCTGGTTGTCAACCTGCTTCATCGTATTGTTTTATCTAAGACATGGATCGAACAGCATGAGGTTAGTCCTTATCGATTGCAAAATTTTGTTTCAGATTTAAATAGAAATCACGACTATAGAGATGGAAGTATTTTGGTATAGGTTAAAATTTACACACGTTAAATTACGTGTATTTTGGTATACACTATAAAACATATTGCGTAAATTTTGATACTACAGCTGCGGTTTTAATGTAGCAGAAGAAAAAAATTGATTTATTTTCACTTTACAGATTGTATAGCCTAGTGGCGGTTTGGATATATTTATGGAAGAATTGCATTTTTTTATTCAGCTATATAGCAAATGCGACCAAATTTTAATAGGAGATGTTCTTCTAGATTTATTAAACAACAATAAACAAAGAAATAATTACACCACACTTTTACCAAATTACGCCTTTGAAATATTATTAAAAGAACCGACAAACTTAGTAAATAATTTAGCAACGTGTATTGATCATACGCGAGTTAGAATAAACGATATGTTTAAAGTAAATATTAAATCCGAGATTCTAGATATGACATTACAGATCACTGCGCAGTAATTTTAGTCCTATTATTTTGTTATCACAAGTTTATACATTGCAACCTCAAGTTAGGCCTGTTCAAGCTATTGACTATAAACTAAACAAACGCAGTGCTTTGACTGATTTTTCAAATGTATACAATTGCATGAATGTAAATTCTGCTTTTGAAACATTTTTTGAAATATTGGAAAACAATATAGATTTATGGGTATGTTACAAATTCCTGACCGTCTATAAAAAAAAATTATAAAACCCTGGATTACGAACTACTTATGTTTTTAAATTAATAAAAGCAACCAACTACGTAGACGATTAAAGAAACATCCCAATGACCAAAAATAAAGGAAAGGTTTAGAAAATGTAAAAGTTGAGGCAGGTAACATGTAACAGGTTGACATAAAGGAGGCTAAATCATATTAGTACTATAATAATACTGTATGTTTAAACATTGTAAAGGAAATTCAAGGTTGCAATGTAAGATTCTAAATGAGGTCAAGGGTTTAAGTCGTGAGTCTTGAAAATGTATACATTTTCTAAAGGAAAATGGAACTGATACTACTGCTAAATGAGTTTTATTCTTATTTTTGTAATTCTGTAAATGTTATCAGGACACCATTTGTAACAAATTGTTCTTCATTTTCAATGTACAATAGTCATTTTAAGGACCACGAAAAGAAAGTTTTTATATTTTTAACAAAAGTAACACCGGGCGAAATTGAGAAAAAGATCCGTGGGCTAAAGTTAGACAAATCTCCAGAATTTGATGGTGTAAGTGCATCTTTGCTCAAGGCTATCAACATTCATATAACGGATGTCGTATAGTTTTTAATAAACCTAACTTTTGTGACTGGCATGTTTCCTGATAGACTTAAAGAGGCCCTAGTTGTACCAATTTTCAAAAAGAGTGAGAGGGAATAGTTGCAAACCTATTTCTCTGATATCTTTGTTCTAAAATGTTTTTGACAAAGAGCTAAAGTTCATAATAATTATTTTTTTTTAAAAGAAATGTTTTAGCAATAATCAGTTTGGGTTTAGAGATTGTTTTGGTACTGAAGATGCACTCTTAAACTTTAGTTGCTCTATTTATGATGGCTTAAATATAGTAAATGTGTAACTGGGATCTTCTGGATATAAAAAAAAAACATGCAATATCTATTATATATACAAGGTCCTATAGGTGTTTTACATACGGAGTGGAAATACAACATTAGTACATAACCCAGATAGAATGAAACTTAGGAGTTGTGCGCCACATCCTGTACTAATGACAAATAAGATTTTTTGACGAATTTTTTTTAATTCGTCGGTCAGCCCAAAACTTTTAAACAATATACCTGAATATACAAAAAAATTACAAATTCTAAAACCTTTTTGATGTATTTGAGACACTGGTTACACATTTTAAACGATACAGCGAGCACTTAAAATATTACAACTTAAAAGAGCCTGCTTTAGTGGCGGACATCTTGGGGTTTTATCCCGAAAGAGCAAAACCATTTAAAACCATTTATTTTGTTAATTTTTCATAATAAATTTTTTGCAAAGTCTCGTTTTAACCACAGTCACAATACCCATCCGTTTTACGTTTCAAATTTTTTTAAAAATCAATTTTATTTTTCACGTCATTGAAAATTTTTTAAGTACCAAGTTTTTTTTTGCACAATAAAAATGTATAATTAAAAGTGAATCGCAAGCCGGATCCGCAATTTTATAAAGAATATTAAGTTTTTTTTTCATCACTCAATTACAAAAGATGGATTTATAAAATGTAAAATGTATAGTTTTCTAGATTTAACATTGAACATTTTCAACTGCCGCTTTTTTAAACATATTTGCATAAAAACAAATGTTTAAAGTAAAATGAACCTTATTTGCTTGTGTTAGCCTGACTGGATTGTTGTTAAATTTTACAGGACAACAATTTTACTGGTAGACAATTTTACAGGATAAATTAATTGATTGAAATTCGAAAATACAACAGCTCTAATAATAATAAAATAATATTAAAGTGATAAACTTTATAGACTTAGTTCGTCTATACTAATTAACCTTAAGGAATCTTACAAAACTTGAAAGCTTTTTTTTGTATTGAAATATAATTATAAATAGGTACCACAAATAACAATTTGTCCCAATTTGAAACATTTATGAAATAGTTTTAAAACATTTTTAGACGTTGGATCTTATTTGAAATTATTAATTTACCAAAAAAAGTGTTTTAAATGGAGGTTATTCTAAAGTATAATGATTTGTTGACATCTTAAAAAAGTAAAAGTATTTTAAAGTAAGTTTAGGTAGGCTACGTATTTTATATCTGATTATTTGTTTTCTACTTTGCTCAAATCAAACTCCTAGTATAGTTTCTAACTATTAATGTTCATAAACGCAAAAAAAGATAAATGCTTTACAAAAGTATGTTTAATTTGTATTAGATATGAGTATACAAAATCGAATTTGAACTTGAACGAACCCGAGGATACAGCTTGAAAATACAAAGCTCTTTCAGCATGACCAGTCTTTACAGTTGCTCACATTCACGTTTTGATACCACCTCGTAATGCCGAACTCCAACGTCAATGATTCTGTTTTTAGATTAATTAATGTGTAACATACTGGAAAACAACAGTGGTAATAACTTGAGAACTAAAGAGCAAGTCCTAAAAATACTTCAGATCTAAATATAATAGGCCTATATAAAAAATAAAAAAATCTACTAACACAAATTAAGGTTCTACAGATTTTTAAAAATAAATTACGTAAAAACGTTAATAGCATGCTGAAATTAGAATATTTATTTCAGACCCATGTTGATAATGTTCCAATGATACATTGTTAAAATTTGGGAAGTATTGAACTGATTTGATCAAAATTAGGCTAAATCTTTCCTAAATTTCATAACTCTACAAGTTAGAAAAAATGTAAGAAAATATAATAATTAGTTCTAAATTTATAAAAAAACAGATAGAAAGAGATAAGTTGTATTTTTAAGGTATTGAGAATATTATTTACTAACACACACTTTGTACGATTTATTATTTCCAATAATACTACAGTGTTACTGTATTTTCTTCTTCAAAATATGTACTATTTTGAATGTAAAGCAGTCTCATTAAATGTGACTGCAATAAAGTAATTAACTTTTCAAGGTCAGGGTTAAAACATAAAATAGGAGAAAACTCTTTAACTTCTAGGCAGTAAAATGAACGAATATTAGGTCTACAATTATAATGGCTAGCACTGTTTTGTTTCAAAATGTATTACCTTTTTCTACTGTGATTTCACGTTTCTATTTGAAGACATTCTTAACAATTGCGTATTTATTTCCTGAAACATCATCCGCTATATTTGATTGCATAAATTCAGCATATTATCTTAAATAATATTACGAATTATGTAAAATGTACGTGTTTAGCATATGTTATTGTTTCGTTCTGTTTTTACAGTTTTAGAGATGAGACATTTCCCGAAAGTTTTAGAAATTGTCAATTTAGTTGAAAAAAAATACCTAAATACATCTGTATTATCCAAAACATTATAAGAAAAGTTTTTACAGCTTAATCAAATGCTGTCAATTGCTTTTACAGATATGTTTTCCGACTTCAAACACTAAAATAAAATTGAAAAAAAAAATAAAATGACTAAAGTATTAAGTTATTAAAACAACAAGTCTGACTCATGTCCGATTAAATTTTTATAAGTTCCGATGTTCGGAAGATATCGTGAAAACTGTGTAAATGGATTTATTCTTTACAAAAAATATATATAATTCGTATTAATCAAGTAATTATTTTTATTTTTAACATTGGGTAAAAATTAGTGCCAGATTCTTGCTCAGCATCCCAAAAAACAATAGGAAAATGAGTTTTACGAAAATCGGTAAAGAAATGAAGAACTTACTATAATTTGCATATCGTCTATTGTGTAGAAGTAAAATATTAAACCAATAATCCATTTAATATACCATGCAGTAAACAATAAACAACCCTCCCTCAATTATGAATAGGTAGCAGGTAGAAGGGTAAGTAGGCAAGGCCGGCCGGGCCGATGGCAGGGTGCAGTTAGGAAAGCGAGCGAGCGAGACTGGCCGGTTTAAAACTTACACAACTTTCTGAATAACGGTATTTTGTATATAACTTGTATAAAACAGATCAACTATTGGTGGTCTCAGTTACGACGCTAAGTTGGGTGTATAAGAAATTGTATAAGTTTTTTGTAATTGGGTCCCTTATTTGTTGGTTTTGAAATGTTGATCCGATGCTTGAACACGAAAGAGCCACAATAAATGTTGATCGAAAATGATCAACCTACCCTGGTTAAAAATAACAGCAAAACCAACAAATGATTACGTGAGAAATCTATATATATAATTATATATATATATAAGTTACGGATTATGCCTGAAAGTTTGTCGTTTTTAAGTAAATTTTATAGCTTTATAAGTTTATAATGTTAATTTTTTACTATATATAAATAATAAGTAATGAAATCTATTATAACAAATAAGCTAATAGTTATAATAGTTGGTCAGTAACATCAATTGATCAGGACCATGATTTCATCTTCAATAACAAGAGATATCATCAAAGGGTTCAGTCAATAACTTTAAATTAAACATGAATAGGGATAGACGAGTTTTCTACTGTTAGTAAGGGGGGTGGTGACAAAAGAGTGACATGATCTGATTTAATCAAATAAGAATGAAATGCTTTTTGATTTCTTTAAATAGCCACTTGTATAAGAGATGGCTTAAGTGTATTACAATTCAAAAAATGTGAGTAGCCTACAATCCTAAAATAGTCACACAGATAAGTACAGTGTATACTTACAACATGATGGTTTTAAATTTAACTGAACATTAATATTTTGTTTAGTGACAAAGAAATTTGTGAAGGGAACACAAACTTTATTGCTTTTTTTCTATTTTAAAATTGATTTTTACTTCAGTAGGCCTAGTTCCTCAACCAATAACAGTTTTTTATTATAGACTTTACAAGGCACACTTTAGTGACTTAATACTACGATGCTAGTGACTTTAAATATTACGATGCTCTTCCGGCTGATGTGAGGGAAGCAGGGTCCATGTCAAGATTTCTCAAATTAGTTAGGACTTGGCTCTTATCAACTGATGAATTGTTTGATAAATTTAAAACTATTTCCTAAGTGTGCTATGTAAATAATATATAAACTTGTAATTGTATTTAAATTCCAACTTTTGTTATAATTAAGTATATTTTTTCTTTGTGCCGCTGCCTTTAATTCCTCTTTTGTTTGTCAGATTGTAAATCTTTTATTGATGGTCCCCCACAGCAGGATTTTCCTTTGGGGGTTCCTAATTTTGTTTTTATTTCAGACTACTATTTGTATATGTGTATTATTATGATTTTTTTTGTAAATTGAAATCTAATTGTATGAATTATTGTAGTTTTGAAGTAGAACAAAATAAATTGAAAAAAAAAAAAAAATACAATATAAATTAAATTATTGGATTTGTCATTTTATTTTGTACTTAGTTATGTACAAAAATAATGTTTACTTGTTATTAATCATTTTTCAAAGCAATTAAATCAAGTGACCACCTTATCCGAAAAGTTTGAATTTATAATTTCAATTAAGTGATATAGGCCAGTCGGTAGAGGTAAATTTAGACCAAAAGTTCCAGTAATTTGCAATACGGCTGAATTTTTTTTATACGTACATTAAAGTATGTAGATTAACATAAAAAAAAGTTTACCAGTCTATCGATTTCCCAAAGTCGAAAAAAAAATCGATTATCATTTTGTTTTTCGATTATCCTTAATATTTCGAGCTGGGATGAAGATAGAGAAAATAAAAAATACCACCGTGTAGGGGAAATATTTTTCAACAAAAAAGGTCATATGTATTTATTTCGTCCGAGCAATGGTTTGTCTGGAAAAAATTCGATAATGCAGGTATGTATTTTGCAGCAGGGGAAATCTCTAAAAGGGGACATCTTATTCATATATGAAGCGTTGGCTCATTCTAAATTGGCCGAATTTTAATATATCGAATTGAAACTTGACATAGGAGTTAAAATATATATTTTAAACATTTATGCTGAGTTTCAGCTTGTTATCTTGAAAATGACCCGATCTAGAGCCACTTGACTTATCAATGGGTTTCTCGATTTTAGGAGTACCGGACCCACCAATTCATTTTAAACAGCTCCAGTTTAGAAAATTTTCAAAATATCAACCTGAAAGTTTTTTTTTACAAGTTAAATATATAGATTCAAACAAGATCAAGGAGTATAAACCTTTTTTATTATTTACTTTTCAAAGCACAAGTAACTTAAAAAAGTTTAATTTTAGACCTTTTTAGATTTTTCATCAAAACGCTGTTAATCGGCTGCAGATTAGTCAATTTTTTAAATATAGTTTTTAAAATAAGTATAGCAAAAAACAATTGTGTTTTTGACTTCTGTACCAATTTTTAAATCGATATGTTCAAAAATGTCGAAAATGGAGTCGTTGAATCCAAAGGTGTTATAGTTAAAACGAGATAGGTAAAACAGAAGACCATTTTCAAGCGCCTCGTTTTTAAAAATAACATGAAAAAAATTGTCCATACTTACTAAGAATATTTATACTGGTGTACTCAACTTGTAAAACATTCCAAAAATTGACGAAACTGGAATAGATTGAAATTAGTTCGTGAGTCCGGTACTCCTAAAATCGATAATCGAAATCGACTCCTAGATCGGGTCATTTTCAAGATAACAAGCTGAGACTCAGCATAAATGTTTAAAATATATATTTTAACTCCTATGTCAAGTTTCAATTCGATATATTAAAATTCGGCCAATTTAGAATGAGCCAACGCTTCATATATGAATAAGATGTCCCCTTTTAGTGATTTCCCCTGCTGCAAAATACATACGTGCATTATCGAATTTTTTCCAGACAAACCATTGCTCGGACGAAATAAATACATATGATCTTTTTTGTTGAAAAATACCTCCCGTACACGGTGGTATTTTTTATTTTCTCTATCTTCATCCCAGCTCAAAATATTAAGGATAATCGAGAAAAAAATGATAATCGATTTTTTTTTTCGACTTTGGGAAATCGATTGACTGGTAAACTTTTTTTTATGTTAATCTACATACTTTATTGTACTTATAAAACAAAATCAGCCGCATTGCAAATTACTGGTAGTTGTAACCTATACCGACTAGGCTAATATAAATATTATGTTTTTAGAATAGAACATGGATTGTTCTTAATATTATTTTAAAATGTCAGATGTGTAACTATAATATTTAAGGAGTTAAACATTTTTATGAACTGACTGCAATTTTAATAATAGACCCTAACACTATTTTATTATATTTGACCTACAAAGCCATACCTACATATAAAGTACCGTATATTTAGTTCATATTTATCAATGTTAGAAATATGGTTTGACCATTTATTTCAGAAACTATTTAAAATATTCTGAACATATTTTAACCAATTATTTGCTTGGGGTACCTGGCAACTACCCCGTCCACTTCACGGATTTTTATGAGATCGATTTATTGGAATATATTTATAGTACGGTATAAAAAGTTTCTGGAATATTATAGGTGAAACAGGAGCACAGTGGGCCACGGACCACAGTGGACCAAAGTTGTAAATATTTTTCAGGGAGCTAAAAGAAGAATCCAACTTTATTTGAAGAGAAGTTAGCAGTCATTGTTGTTTTATGGTTGTGATTTTGGAGTAAAAGGTAAGTGTTTAGATAACAAAATTTGAGTACTTATTATGTAAATTAAATATAGCAATCATTATCTATAGTTAGTAAAAGCTACGTTTAAAAATATCTGTTATTAGCGAATTTCCATAGGAAAAATGAGCTATTGCAGTGGCCCTTATGGTGAGACCCAAGGTCGGGAGTAGCAAATGATCACCGATCATGGTCCCCAGAACACGTTTTGGGGTGTCATTAAAATGCATATATACATATATATATATATATGTGTGTTCGCACTCTAGCGGCCGCATTTTAAGTCCGATTTGGTCCAAATTTGGTAAACGTGTTGGTTGTCTACGTAGCTCGGACGAGTTCGTTAGCCAAAAAATCAAACAACCGGAAGTACTTTTTTAGACCGGAAGTAACTATTTTTTTTAGATTTTTACTACGAGAATGAAATTTTTTACAGTTTTTTCTAGACATATAAATGTAGGATGTTATTCTGCACATTTTGTTTTTTTACGCGACCTTATAGCTCGCTTGGTTCCCCCAAAATCGATCAAAACGTAAAATACCATAAAAGTACCCGGTTCGAAGCCAAGTGGTGCAAACTCGCGAGGCCACTAGGAGGAAACAAATTCTACTAATATATTGCGTACACACAGACAGCTGTTCAACGCCTACGTGAGTAGACCTATTTCCCAAATTTTTGGTTGAAACCCTAAAACATAGGCATATAAACTTAATTTTGGAAATTTACTCAACTCACGTCAGCGGTCCAGCTGCGTGGTCGAATTATTTCTTACACTGTTAGTTTAGAAATTCTAACCAAGTAAACACATATGGAGCACAGTGGGTCATTATATCTGAGACTTACCTACATGCCTCATGTTACTTTAATTTGACTTAAATGTGTTATAGATTAATAAAAGCTGGAAAAATTACAGAACAGAATGGGTCTGGAGTGCGTAAAACTGAAGTGAACAGGATTTTTTAAATTCAATAAACTTCTTAAATGATTTACAGTGGAGTAATGGCCCACTATAAACCCTCATGCTTATTCTTCATAATTTTGTACATAACTCATAATATTTTTCATAATTTTGTTCATAATATTTGTAGAACCTCCAAACAATATATAAATCATAACAAGCAAAATACAGGGTGGAACAGAGTTAGTGTTAAAAACTTCCGGAAATGGTTCTATAGGTCAAAATAAATAGAAAATCAAGAATAATATTTTTTCGAAAAAAGCTTCATTTCCCAAATATTCGCCATTTTGTTTATTTTACTAAATAATTAATATCTAGAGAACGGTTTAACCGATTGAGTTCAAACTTGGCATGAAGTTTAACCTAACAATGATCTATATTTGTTGTAGGGAATAAAAGGGCTACAAAAAAGGTACCTTGACATTTTTTGTTAAAATGTACGGTTTTTGAGTAATTTAGGTTTGAAATATTCAAACCACCGCCATTTTTAAATGCATTATTGGATATAATCACTTATTTTTCTTAAGATGATCATTGTTAGGTTAAACGTCATGCCAAGTTTGAACTCAATCAGTTAAGCCGTTCTCTAGATATTAATTATTTAGTAAAATAAACAAAATGGCGGATATTTGGAAAATGAAGCGTTTTTCGAAAAAATATTATTTTTGATTTTCTATTTATTTTGCCCATTTCCCGATAACACTAACTTTGTTCCACCCTGTATATATTGAACATTTAAATTTTGAAAATGCAGCAAAATTGGGAGTCAAAATTGAAAGTACTGTAGGCCTAATAATGAAAAACAAAGATACTTAAATTTTAAGTTTAAGGGTTTTTAGCATGAATATAAAGTCAAAAATACAAAATAAATATATAAAAACAGGATTTAAATCTTCAATGTGAACATTCTTTAACTAAATCATTAGCTACCCAAAATACCTTGGGTATCATGTTTGCAGCATTTGATTTTTTTTTTTTTTTTTTTAATATACATTATGAATTTTTTTTATTTTTATTTTATAAACACAATAAATTATAATAAGCACAAGAGTTGACTAAATATGAGTTAAATTTTAAACTTCGATAGTAATATGTACAAATTACTAAATAAATGAGAAAGGGTTTAGTCCAACACAAATAATGGAAAGAATCGTGAGGTTTTGTTGATTTCTAGATCCCAATTAAGTCAAATTGGCATATACACAAATCTAAAATGTATAACTTATGTTTTGTTTAACGTGATTATTAGTGCCAACTGTAAACACTAATTTAGTATTTTTTACAAATAAATGTCTTTCGATGAAAACTACTAGCTTCAAAGTTGGTGCATTATTTTTTTACAAGTGGAGTAATTTGGGAATTAAATTAATTTTAGGTTAATGTAAACCTGCTTATTCATATCCATTTAACAAATTTCCCAATATAGGCCTAATTTATAATTTAGTGCCTAAATATGATAACGATAATATAGTAATAGGCTTATTGTTCAAACTCAATCTAGTCTAAAAAAAATAAAACTATGCAAATATGTACCTAATAATAGAAATTTTAAGTTCAAACTACAGCAAATTAAATTTTGTGTTTTTGCTGTAAAAAGCCACTTGTTAATAAGAAAGTCGTCGAATTTTGAAATAATAAAAAGATAGGCCTACTATATATTTAATAAGTAATAATAAACTACATATTATATGAAATATATGCCATGTAAACTAATTAAACACATTATTCCCAAACACTGTATTTTAACAAATAAAATTCGTGTAGGTCTACACAAATATAAAACTAAAATTCACAAGATTAAATTTACCGTGAGTCTATGTTGTATAAACTTTCTGATTCAGATCACATCACTATTGAAAATTAACAGTATTTTATAAAGGCAAAATATTTACACTACCTGTTAAGAACACAACATAGGCATTATGGTGGAGTAACGGACAATTATTGATAAATAAATTCAAACTACGTAACAGCAAGGGTAAACAAATTAAGTATAAACAAATAAAGAGATAAGGCTTGACTATAACATGTTGTCATTACACTTGCAAGCACACTACTAACTACTGATTAGATAAACTAAACACAGCTTAGCTCAGCATTGAATGATTGATTACTTTACACGCCTAGTTTGAATAGACCAGGCAAATTAGACAATAAATCCTAAATATTTTTCTACAATACCGATCGAAATGGGGTATTCGGCATTGTGTTCGGAGAAGTCTCAGGAAAAAAGTCTACTTTTAATACCTTGTCGGCAGACAAAAAATGCATTTTGGGCATGCATAAAGTGCATAATTTCCCATAGTTTGTAAAAATTGTTTGAATTCATGAAAACTTATCAAAATTTGTGTACAGGGGTTTTGGGGGGTCGCAGATTCCGAATCTGCCCTTGAAAAATATGTCCGACCACACTTGGACCCGCCAAGGGGGCAAGGGGTCACTTCGGCAAAAAATCAAAGGGCTCAGTAAACCACTCGAAAATGTACACACGGGGGTTATTGGGGTCGGTAATTCCGAATCTGCCCTTCAAAAATGTGTCCGATACCCTGGGACCCCCATGGGGGCACTTCGGTAAAAAGTAACATTCTCATTGCAGTAGAATCAATCAGCGGGCCTTCAAATGTTTTACCGAAGTGCTCCCCCCCCCTGGGTCTCGGTGTGATCTGACATATTTTTCAAGGACAGATTCGGAATCTGCGACCCCCAAAACCCATGTATACAAATTTTGATAAGTTTTAATGAATTCAAACAATTTTTATAAACTATGGGAAATGATGCACTTACTTCTAGAAGAACTTTATGCATCCCAAAAATGCACTTCTTGTCTGCCGACAAGGTATATGTGTAGACTTTTTTCCTGAGACTTTTCCGAATACAATGCCGAAAACCGCATCTCGATCGGTGCTGTAGAAAAATATTTAGTTATTCTGGATGAGTTTGGTCTAATTGCCCTGGTCTATAATCAACATCCACTTTTACAGTGAATTTTGTACGATTAAAACATACATAAATATGTCTATTATAAGTGTTTATAAATTGAAAAGGGAAAATCAAAATAGTCATCACATGAATAACAGTTATTTCCTTTTATTCGCAGTTTAGTTTCTATATTCGTTTTTCCAAATTTGTTTGTAGTCGTTAGCATCTTGGATTTTGCAATTGCTTTACTTGATAAATTAAATCAATTTCCTACAATAAAAATGTAACACTTTTGAATTTTTTTTTTTTTTTGTAAGTATGGACTCCCTAACTTTAGAACTTTGTGAAAGGCACATAACAAAATATGTGCCGTAACTATAGTACTGGTTTCGCCAATTTGTTCTGCTTTTAGTCATGCCAATAAACATATTGTTTGTATAAGATTATTCATATGCAAAATCTGTATAAATATTGCGTGCTTCGCACGCCAACCCCCGTATAGAGAGAATTTTCAATACACAATGCATTGCGTGCGATGTTTCAGAACTCTCGACCTTTACTTTTTAAATAAAACTTCTTTAGGTGAGGTCAGACGAAAAGTAAAACGCTTCCCTTTCTCATACTTCAACCGGCAGTTGAAAGGAAAGAGTAGGAGAATAGTTTGACACGCAAGCGCAGTGCGAGAAGAAAGAGAGAGAATCAAGTCTACTCACTCCGTCGCATCCACGCGCATACTCCGTGTGTACTGTGTTAATACGTAGCATAGGGAACCAGTAGACAGTTGTTGCGTATTATACTATACTGCACACGTTTTAATATTTATTTAATTTTTGTTGAACTACTAAAGCTAACGGACGAAATCAGCTGTTAAATATTTGAATTGTTTTTAATTCTTTTTGATTATTTCGTTCAACAACAGAAACTAGTTTCCTTCCTGATGTGAAAGGCTTCACAGTATTGTTTGTTTATAATGTTGACACAATTGGTATTTACACCTGGAACAGTTGATTTGTCCATTTGCAGTTGTACAATCTAATAGGTCATGCATGGCACTCTGTTATTAGACTATTCAGACTAAGGCCTAGATATTGAAACAAAAATGCCACTACTAATGAAATGAACAAAGTGCTTCCTTTTAGACAAATTATACTAAAATGCTCAAAATTTGATTACTACTAGGATATTTTATAGTTTTCTTTAATTTACTGCAAATTAGTTAAAATGTTGTTCTCTGGTGATAACAGTTGTTGAAAGTGACTATTAAAGTATGTAATTTCAGAAAGAAAATCTGGATAAATTGATAATAAACCTGATATATTTTAACATACAATAAAAAGATGTAAACAACCATACAAATATCCGTTTTAAAACTAGCTAAAAACCTAATTAATATTAATTAATAGTCAGCCATACAAATTGATATTTTCAAACTTTTAATGAATAAACGGTACCAGTGAGGAACTGGCACATACTTTCTCACAAACATATTTAAATTATTAAATAGATTCACTGTGACTTCATAATTGTAGGGGGGGGGGGGGAGGAGAGGTGATTTATTAAAGTAGGAGATTAACTAATAAATATTATTAGCCTATTATTATCTGGAAAGAAAACTATTCGATCGATTTCGAACAAATTTGCACCAAACACGTCAATTAGGGCTGTATAGATGCACAAAAAAGGTTTTGAAAATTTTTGAAAAACAACCCCCTTTATGGCCAAAAAACCCTCAAAAATCAGTTATTACTATTAGCTAAACGAGAATTTTTAGAAAGATGCTGTTTTTTGCATGTCGTAGGGTACATTAAAGGCTACAAATAAGCCAAATTTTATCAAAATCGTTAGAGCCGTTTTTTTAAAAATAATAACTGATTTTTGGTGGTTTTGTTTTGCCAAAAAGGGGGTTGTTTTTCAAAATTTGTCAAAGCCGTTTTTCGTGCATCTTTACAGGCCTACTTGACATGTCTGGTGCAAATTTGTTTGAAATCGATCGATTAGTTTTCGTTCTATAGCTTTGTATTACATACAGACATTTTGTAAAAACTACTTTTTTGGACTCTGGGGGTCCCAAAACGGGTATTTCCACAAAAATCTCAACATCGATTTTTTTGCGATCACTATACTATAGGCCTATAGTATAGTGAGAAAGTAAAATGAGTCCCACACAAAAAATAAATCACTTTACTTTCAATACAATTACTACAAAAAATGTAACTCTCATAAGAATTATACTTTCTAGTAAAAACTATTACATAATCACAATAATTTTGTTATTTTAAACAAAAAATGACTGCTAACACAGAACACTGTTTTCTTAAAGACAACTACTTTATCAATAATATTGAAGATTGAGCAGTACATATTCATGTAGCATTTTCATAGATTTGACATATTATAACAAAATTTTACTGAAAATTAAAAATGGACCAATGTATTATGGAAGTGTCTTAATCAGAAGGGATCAGCCAACGTAACCTGGATTACGGAAGGGCTAAAAAGTTGACATTATTAACATAATATGCAATATATGAAAAATAATTAACAACACAAAATTGTTGCCAATCAATGGAAAGGAGGAGGATATCGCTGTACTAAACTTATCATGCATCTGACACGAATTATTGTTATTTTCACTTTCAAATAACACATTTCCAAAAATATGTTTGATTAAAATAATCATTCATTTTTCTGAATTAGTTCAAAGCCCAAATGCAGCAATTGACAACTTCAGTAGAAATTATTCAAAAATATTTAATGAAAAAACGTTATAAATAGATAATATTTGAATTGAGACATAAAATTAAGTTTGTACTTTGGTTTCACCATTCAGTACAAGGTTACACAGAGTAATGATACCCTGCAATGATAAGGTGACCACAGATGCACTTTATGTAAAAAATATCTGTACTTTTTTTAATAAATTTTTTTTTTCAAAAGCATAATATATAATTATTGTATACGCCGCAGCAAATCAGTTTGTCTTGTTTGACCTTATCTTTTTTATAACCTACATATGTTAATTGTAATTTTTTTCTCACATTTAACAAAGTAAACTTGTGATGCATTGAACCTAAATAAAAAAAATGTAAAAGAGAATATATTTTCAGTTCTTTACCACCATATCCATTAAAGTACCTGTATTTCAATCAATAAGTAATTCAAAATATAATGTCTGTATTCAGATCTAAAACAAACAGAACTGAATTCATTTTATTAGAGTGTGCTACTTCAAAAGTTTTTGATGTCAGTTTATTAATCAGACGCACTAGATTTGTCCGGTACATGTATCGCACATGATATTTTAACCAAAATAAATAACATGTTCGAAGGTATTAATAGCACCGTGTTGTGTGTTTTTATATTTCTTTGTGACGACCTCTGATGAGTGATTTGACAGCACGTACGGCCGGATGATGAAAACTTAGAGTTTTTGAAACGTCGGTAACCTTTACACAACAGTGTGCACAGGTACAAAATGTATTTATAGGATATAAATTAACAAATTATGTTCTGATCAAAACAATTTTTACTACAACTAAATACGTGCAATTCCTTAATTGGACCATGTTATGCAATAAGAGACCAAGCACCAGTTATGCTAAAATTGAGTTTTTGAAGCTATCTGGTAGAAAATGTTATAAGCTTTCTAGGAAAAAATCATTTATTGTCATATGTTAATTACTTTATTAAATATCTTTTTAAAACCCAAGCGCCAAAATTCCTATGGGGTAATTTAGTTTTGCAACAACAGACCAAAGGGAATTGGTATGCAATAAGAGACCAACTGACCAGAACTGTCCAATAACTCATTTTTTGCTTTGTCTATATTTAGATTTGCAATATTAGACAAACAGCCACACTTCAGCACTTCCTCTGATTTTCTAAGATTCTGAGTACTGTAAAAAATAAAACTTTAAACTTCCATGTTTATTTCTTTATCAGGATAGTAACCATTACGTTCCCTATTCCGCTACCAAATTGTGCTATTTGGTTTATGTAAATGAGTGTCTCACATTTACTCTAACTTTAAACTTGTTTTGAGTGGCTTACACTAAGTTACTATTTCATGGCATCTCAGTTATCTCTGTGAAGGACAATGATGCCAGCCATAAATAACATTAACATACAGTAGCCTACTTCACCATTCTACCAATTTAATAACAGTCTTTACAAAAAATAAAAAAATGTTTTTGGTTATTGGTCTCTTATTGCAAAACTAAGAATGTGCTTTGCAGGGAATTTTGTCGTTTGGTCTGCTATTGCATATCAAAAAAAGCTCATATCATATTTTTCAATAAGAGACCATCAACTAAATTGTAATTTACCATGTTATTATTCAACATTTGGGTTGTATAATAAGTGTAAAAATTCAGTTACACCTTTTACAGTACCTATGGTGGAAAAAGAAATTTAATAAGTCATTTTACAGAATTATGGTGACATAAAACACTAAAAGTGCTCTCCTGAAAAGTATAGTAAGTGGCGCTTGGTCTCTTATTGCATAACATGGTCCAATTGATAATGTTATAAAATAACTTCTAGTTAGCCTTCAGATAAGAAAACCTATTTTAATTTAAAACAATGAGCTAATTAGAAGCTAGCATCATATATATATACACACAAACATAAATAAAGTTACACATCCTACATCAATTTTATTCCGATAATTAGGACCCAGATCAGTTGAATTTTTACAGATAAGAAAAGGAAGTTTCAACTTCCACACTTTATAAGAGGACTCTATTTTAGTATAATATTATATAACATTAAAAAACCCCACCCCTAGATAAGGTCAATCACTTCACTATTCTGACTCAAAGGAAATGGACATTAATTTACCTAATAACAATAGCACACCTGACAGCTGTGGGTTAAGTATGTAAATTAGATTTACTTCAAACTAATTCAAATATTAACTTAGCTGTAAAATGGATGACATTTTATACAGACAATGTGAAAGAAAAACAATGCACTCAAAATCCCTCTGCTAGGCTACCGGTATATTGTTTAAATTTGTAATTATATTGAAATACTCGTAATAAGCTTATGAACATTTATTTTGTAATACATTTTTGGCATTAGTAACTTTTGTAGTTGTTGTTTGCCTTCAAAACCTATTTATGCACTCAAATATTTATAAAAAATATTTGATTAAATTTATAATTCAACTAGCTGACCCGGCAAACGTTGTTTTGCCATATAAATAATTTTCAAGTAGCCTAATTTCTAGTGTAGACAAAAAATAGCTTAATTATTGTAAGTGTTTAAGAATGTGGTATATGCGTGAAATAGGCATGGAGCGCTGTGAACGATGAGGGAATATATAAATAACAAAAGGCAAACATTATTTTTAAGTTATTATAATTTATACTTCTGGCCCGACCCGGCTTTGCACGGATAGACAAATCAACCTGATACTAATAATTAGCCCAAGTGTTTTAGTTCATTGTAAAAAAAAAAAAAAAATGTCCATTGTAGGCCTAACCTAAAATTATATTCAGTTTTTGATCCAAATCAGTTGTTGATCAAAATCAGCTGTTTTAAGCTTTTCATACGAACAGCTTTTTTTTGTGCCCATGATAAAATCAAAAGAAATCTTTCTTCTTCTTCCTTAAGATTGAACTTCCATAAGATTAACATTGAAACTTTGAGGGCCACTGGGGCGTAGCCCTTATCATTAAGGGGTATGAAAAATAGATGTTAGCCGATTCTCAGACCTACTCAATATACGTTCACAAAATTTCATGAGAATTGGTCAAGCCGTTTCGGAGGAGTACGGGAACGAACATTGTGACATTTGACACGAGAATTTTATATATAAGATTAAATAATATTAATTTTATTATTGATAAACTCATAAAGTTGAAAGTTGAATTTTTGGTTAATCTGTAGTAATATTATAAAGAGATAAAATTTGTTTGTACGTCTGGGGTAATCTCTGGAACTACTGAACTGATTGAAACGTTTTTTTTTAGGCTACTAATAAAAAGCTACACTATCCCTGAGTAATAGTGGCTAGAATTCATTTTGAGAAAATTCAAAATAAATTTCAATATTTTTAATTTAAGTAAGAAAAATTTCAGGACGTTAAACCTTTAGTCACCAAACCAGTATATTCTTGCTATTTATTTACGTGTTACCACATAAAAATATAATAAATCAATATTGATTAATTTTATATTAGGATTCATACAAATTCTTTAAAAAAGAGGTGAACAAATTTTTCTATCTTTGTTGGAAGCCAAGAAATCCAGCTATCCGATACTCTTTTGAAACTGTATAATAATTCGCTAAGGAATTTCTTTATCGGCCAATTACGTTGTTATTTTTCAACCAATTTGTATAAATAATGTGTCATTTTACACAGTAGATTTACAGAGAAATATAAAAACCAGAAAAATTTACTGTATTAAAAAAAACTGACGTTTTAAAATTACCCCATGTAATTTAAATGGGAGAACTTTTGTAAGACATATCCCTTAGTTTTGAAAAGCTGGTTTCGTGGGCCGGTGACAAATTAATGTACCAATTAGAAGCTAAAACATTCCGATACTCCCAAAAAATATAAAATGTATCATTACTGTTCCTCACTTTAAGTTTAAAAAAATATGAATTACAAAGTCCTAAAAATATAATATATTTTTTATAGGGGAAAATTTTTGTCTAGAAACTCGCTGTTAGTGCTCATAACACGTATATCAATTTGAAGTTTAAACCTTCCCATATTCCTTAAATGTGTCATTTTATTACTTTAAATACGTTAAAATTCTCATATAAATGACTTCACAATACAGTTTGGCTTATAAAGTCTTAGTTAAGTTATAAATGTTCAAAATTCTTTACTGTGCGAAGCATGGGTACACAGATAGTAATATATAAATGAGAAATAGTTTTAATTGTTACTAGGTGGAAAAATAAGTGCTGATGAAAAATTGATCAACATTTAACAAGTACTACAGAATTTAATGCCATACAATCATTAAATTTTATAATGCAATTTTGTTAAATATCCATTAAAAGAGAAATTATAATTTAAAATGTTGACTTTGATAATGGTAGCTATGTATTTACAATAGTATGCATTTTTTGTGTAATACCATATTTGTTTCCATTTCAATATTGTTTCTTTATTTCAGGCATAAGATATGAATTGTAAAGCTTATAAAGTTATATTGGCTAAAGAAAACAATTGACCAACTCTGGACTGCTCATGTCAAGCTGATTAACCGAGTACAGTTATCAAAAAGACTGACTGTGAACAGTGGCGTTACAGGCTGATGCGGACTGTCAATCCTAAGAATATTAGTTGGACCAATAGCTAGGATCTGTGGCCACTCCACAACAGACTTTGGGCCAATCTTAAGATGGATCCCATACAGACTCAAAAGCAATACCAAACAATTGAATAATTTTTAGTTTTGATGCTCAGCCCTGTTTTCATGACTAAGAAGTTTTTTTATTAGGCCTACCTGAGTTTGTTATATGCAGATTGAGCAGGAACAAACTCTTTGTTTATAAAACTTCAGATTGACCGATCTCTACTGTACTTCTCTCGGTTGATTGCAGATTTAGAAGTGAAAAGATAGTTAGGGAATAGTTTTTCCATTTTGTCCCTCAGGAATGCCTTTAAACTGGTCAAATAATCCTTATATTCTGGGATAGAATATGTTGCCGGTTGATGTCATTTTTGTTTCTAATACACGTACCCGGATTGGTAAAATCTATGACTTTATCACTGTTACACATCAAAATTTTCTTATCCATAGTGACTAAAATTTGTTCTTGCCCGTTTCATTGCTATTTTCAGTCGTTTACTGAACAACATCAACATATCTCAATGTATCGACATTTGTCTTTCTCAGAGGAAAACTGTGATAGAAATAACTAAGTAATTTGTATTTTATCTAAACTGATTGTAAAGAGAGCTTTTTAAATAGACGAGCCAACATCTTTGGACCAAAGGCTACTACAAATATAATATATCATACAAATACATTTATTTGTTTTACAGTTATAACAAGTCTACATGTTATTTGAAATGTAAAAATATGATTAAAGATCATCACCAGTATTTTAAATTTTGTTATATTTATCAGGCCCCCGAAATAATGTTAAACTTGGTTGTACAATTACAATATATTCTAATAATCAAAAAATCTAAAACATTAGTATTACAATACTTTGTAACCAAGATAGTTTTAATGCCCAAAATTCCAGCGGTTGTTTAACCTTGGTCCTATGCTCTCTCTGCGACCAGAGTTTGTATTCTCTCCTCATGAGCGACCTTCGCCAACGACAAAACGTAAGGGACTTTTAGAGAATAAAAGAGATTCAAAAGGAATAAATTTACAGTACAATCTGTCGAATATCTCTGTTAAATGAAAAAATTGTATTTAGGTACAAATAATGCAAATTATTTAACAAAGTCATTTTTATCAAATCTAATCTTCCATTTTCAAATTAATCCCAACGGTTTTTCAGAATTAGTTTAAACTCTTGCAAATGCAATAAAACCTGTTGCTATAATAGGGTTATAAAGATAAGAACTGGAGGCTGTGCAATAAATCAACATTTTAAATTTACAATACCAATACTGATTAGCTTCCTGAACTATGTGAAATAGTTAAACTATAGAAGGTCTATGTGCTGTATGATATTCAAGTTAAATTTGCTGACTATAAAGCTATATAATGCTAAGAGTATAAAGCTTCAAGCTTATCAAGTAGGTTTATTGACTTTACAATCTTTAAAAATATTATTGCACAGTCAGCACAATGATAAAGAAACATAACAACGCTCAATATTTCTTAGCCTACTAGATTTAATCTCCAACATATTAGATACATTCTCCATTAAAAAAAATAAATAAATTCAATCATATTTTATGCTGTCAATTTAAATTTCATTTGATCCCTCATGCCTCATTTGAAATAAAATGTTTTAAAATTATAGAAAATTAAAATCGTACCAATTTAGATCAATAAAAACTGAAAAACAAGTGAAAAACTTCATTCTCACAATGAAAAAATGACTCTTTCTAGATGTGTATCCTATCACTTTGTAACATTTTAAAAATATAAAAAGGGTTTTCAGGAATATTTCCAAAACTTGATATATTATTATCACGGTTGTTATAATTTTCCTTAAAATTTCTTACCAAGTGCTACTTCCAGGAATTTTGAAAGAGTGTTAGATTCATCCTATTGTAAGGGAGATAGAACACATTGCATACGACTTTGGAGGCTCAAATGTGATGATTGCTTCAAAATAAAAACTTTAAAATAATAAATTCTAAGATATCAAACTGATGTCTGAGGTAAGCGAAATCATATTTTTTATTTCCACTTTCAGTATAAGGAATGTAGACTACGTACCTTACAAAAATTATGGTTTCGTATTAAAAAATTGCAATAAATGAGGTTTTACAGTAAAAACAAATTGGGTTTAGGGATTTTACTGTTACGGACGATTCACTATTTGACATCATCAGAGCGGAGCCTTTAACTTTAAATAAAATTAAGTCCTTTAAACTAGTTGGAATGAAAAACACCAAGCAAATTAAATTAGATAGATTGAAAACTATTTCACCCACTATTTCCACCTAAATAATCTATTTTTTTCTTTCAAATCTAGTGTCCCAAATGGAATATTTTAAGGGATTAATGGTGATTTTTAAGAAATTTCATGAATAAACATAAGTTGATTGTTACATCATTTTAAAAGTAAACATTTAGAAAACAAAGATTTGACTTCCTTGGTTCTGTTTCTAGATGGTGACCATAAACATACAAAATTATGGGTTTTTTATTTTTATTTACTACCACTGTACTCTCAAAACTCAAAATTTTACCAAACATTGTTAATGATTTACCCTGAGCTCAAACAATATCCCATTTATGGAACTTTCCCCTAGTTTTTCAACTTGAAAAATGTAGAACTTTGGGAAATTGAAAAAGTCTGTATCTGTAAAATTAAAATGGCAATATAGATTAAGAGGTATACAAAATTAAAGGTCTTTAAAAGCAGATAATTTTGTGTAGGCCTACTTAAACTTTGGTAAAATCTCCAACCATTTGAAAATAACAGCAAAAAAA
>JAGFPH010000225.1:283938-322737 GCA_018207615.1 Philaenus spumarius | reverse complement strand
AACAGTCCCAACAAGTGTATGCAAGTTTAGAACAGCTGGCATCACAGCCCAATGTATCTCTGACTGATGTGCACAATGCTATCCTACCTCACCTCAAGTCCAGCCCACTGCTCACTGACTACTTTCTCGAACTTCTACCTGGAGAAAGACCACCAGACAGGTAATTTTATTTCTAAAATGAGATTTTAAAATTGCCAGATTCCAGAATATTTATTCTTCCTTAATAAAACAAAAATAGCTGTCCCTTTGTTATATTTGTAATTACAGTCTGACTTGTTATGCCAGGAATACAAAATCAAGACAAATTTATATGCAAGGAAATTTGTGTCTCAATAATTCAAAAAACTTGAATACAATGTTAATCGTTACAGATTTTTTTCATTAGTAAATTCCTAATTGTCTAGGACACAGTCATCTATGATTCTCGTTTAACTAAGGCAATCAACACATCAATGTTTCTGTTTATTTTTAGCACAAAATTGTCAAAAAATGTGTATAATAAGGTTTAACTAAATTTGAAAGGCAAAATTTCTACTACTGTATTATTACATTTTGTTGGAACTAAATATAAAGTAATAATAAAGTTTCTCGTATTGGTAAATATATAAAAGAATAGTGAAAGGAAATAAAATAATTTGAATTTTGTAATGTAAACAAAGCCTAAATAGAATAACCTCAAAATTAGTTTTCAACAAGATAGTCACCATTTTATAAATATATAACTTTTGAAACTTTTAGATTTATTAAAACACATTATTATTAATTCCTCGAAATATTAATAATAATTAAATAAACTAAATTCACCTTTTGGCAAGATAATGAAATTGAAACATTGTAAACGTAACCCTAAGCTACAGATTGAAATAGGCCTCGCACTATTCTTAGAAACAAAAATGCTCATAAAATGTAATTAGTTATATCGTGGAATTAAAAGAATTATATGTGCATTAAATCAACTAAATAGTAATTAGTAATAAGTGAAGTAAATGTTGAAATGTGTATACAACAGTGAGAGTGAGATGAAACATAGGAATGAATTGAAACAAGGAATGTTAGCATAGCCATTGACTTTGTGTTCTGTTTCAAGCGTAATGGAACAAGTAAAAGGTATATTTATATAAATTTAACTTTTCAAATAAACTGTAAATAAAACAATTTTCACGGCAAGTTTTTAATCCAATAATAGTAATATTACAAAATTCTGGACAGTGTATTAAAATCTATTTATTACAAAATATAAACTATGAAACTTAATCCAGCGCTCCAGTGGACTTTATAAAAGTATAAAATAATAAATTGGAATCAAGCTTACAAGTTTAAGGTAATATCCATCCATTACATAGTTCCTCTTTGAAAGAAACAATGTACATTTAACTTGAGTTTAAACTGTGTGATATTTTGGACCTTTAAACAAACATTTTATTCTAAATCACAAAACGAAATTGATTAAATATTTATATTGGACTCTAGTGAAATTTTGTACTTACGATTGTACTTTTTTGTTAGATATAAGGATAAAACATTGCATATTATTAGCCAGACAAATACCCCAAGAGAAAAGAGAATTAAAATTTATTAGAGTTACATTTTATTATAATGTTGTGCTCATAATTCGAATAAATCCAATTGTATTTTCAGAGCAATAGTTTTGTTGTATAATGTTCATGTTATAAGAAATTAATAAATATTTCTTCACTATAAGCCACAAAATTGATTTACTGTATTATTAATATTATTGAAAATAGTTTTAATATAAATCAGGCAATAGACTTTTGATCAATTATTAGCATACCTATACATTCATCCTCACATTATAGTATTTTGTATTAACAGATAAATTAAAACTATAACAAATGTTCTTGAGAATGAGCATAAAGGCAAAGGTTTTGCTTCTATGTACAAGTTTGCAGTATTTGCTTATTTTTGTTAGGAACAATCTTTTGCAAAGCATTTTAAAAGTCATAGCTCCATATTTTATTTAATCCACAATCAGTTGTTTTGTGATAACAGTATTATTGTTAATAGAACAAAATGTTTTTAATAATTTGTTTTTTAACTGCTCGAAATTGTCAGCTATAAATTTGTTATGCTTATAATATATTCTGCGTTTAAATTGCTGTATACCATAATGATGAATTGTCCATATTTTTACGTTTATTTATTTGGACATTTTCGACTTTTTCTGTGCAGACGCTATTTGTATGAGAAACATACTTTTTCCTAGTAAAATTGAATAAAGTATTACATGATTTCTTTAGTTAGGATTTACTTAGGTGTAACATCCAGGTTTTTATACTTCCTAATAAAATCTGTATGACAAATTAGTTGTTTTAGTTCAAATAAAATGTTTGGGGTACTCCCTCGTACTTGGAAAGGGAAAATGAATATAACAAAACAAAAATTATAATAGACAGATTCAAAGCACGGTTGTTATGTTTGTGTAATGTTCAACCATGGATTTGTATTGAATACAAAATTACATCCAAATACAATTTTTAGCCTATATTTATTTAATATAAAATAAATAATGATAGTCAAAATTTAACATTTGAATAGGCCTACATCTTTATCACTAAGTAGAAGATGTACAACAACTTTCATCTAATTACAGGTGCCAATTTCAATTCAACCCTGTAATTAAATTAAATTAAGAGGTACATTGCAAGTATACCAAATAATTTTTTTCTACTTTGTAACATTCGAGGGCCTTTTTATCATTTGCCTCAAATTGGGCGCCATTTTGTAACAATAAGGGGTTATTACAAAAAATAAAATTTAATTAAACTATAAAAAAATGCTTGCTACCAGCTTGCCAAAAATTTCTAAGTTGAAAATTTAAAAAAATTGTTAATTATTAAAAAATTACGTAGAATGAGTTTTTTTATTATTAATGATTATTTATTAAACGTTAATTAATTTTAATTAAAAAGCTTAAACAAAACTATTCCAAATAGAAACCCACAAATTTTTTGAGATTCAAGAAATTTTATGGATTCGAGAACCCATCCCTAATTATTTTGTATGCACAACGAAACTTCCAAAAACCTACACAGATTGAATTTATATTTTCTAATATACAGGGCTTAAACAGCTTATTGTGATGCAGATGTATCGAAAATTGAGGTGTACACTTTCATTAGTCTGTTATTGACCAGACTAAACTTTTTTCAGGCATTTACTACAGCAGACTACTTGGGAGCAGATGTTATTATTTTATTTTTAACTAGGTGACCCGTACGGCGTTGCCCATGGTGGTTGGTATTTTCAGTCTTTTTAACGTAATTGTATTCTTTTTAAGTGTTCAGTCAGTGAGTAGTATTTGGCTTTTATATATATAGATCTTAAATAATTAAAGCACTATTGTCATAATAATAAAAGATCTGAAATTATGATTTTAGTAACTTTGATTCCCCCAAACCCCTTCTAAAATTTCGAATTTTTTCATACCCTTTCTTAGTAAGCACCTATGGCCCTAGAGGAAGCTACATACCAAATTTCATTTCAATCCGTTCGGTAGTTTTTGAGAAATCGTGATGAGTGAGTCAGTGAGTCAGTGGTATTTCGCTTTTATATACAGTGTGATTGAAAAGTCCCGGAACGGTGTAATATATTTTTTACCATTATAGATGAAGTAATGAGACTTGGTATATCAATAATAGCCCTAAATGTCTACTCTTTTGAGGTATTATCACTTTTTTATCCCTTAAGGGGGACGGCCCACGAGGAGTCAGACAAAATTTTTAAATAGCAGCATAGGTCGAGTTTGGTATTAAATTAAAGGTCTTAGTTAGTAGAACACATTGCCGCAATCCGGACTACGAAAGGTCCACTCTAACCAAAATGGCGGCCCTAAACGTGTTGAAATAAATTGACATAAAGTTGCTAATATCTCGAAAAGGAAGAATTTTTAGAAAAAATTTCGTGAGACAAAAAATGTTTATTTCAAAGTGCTTGACCTAAACAAAGTGCTCCAAAATCAATTTCGTAAATTTTTTTTTTAATTTTCTAAGATGGAGTAAAAATAAAATTTACGAAATCGATTTGGAAGTAATTTTTTAGGTCAAGCACTTTGAAATAAACATTTTTTGTCTCTTGAAAATTTTTCTAAAAATCTTTCCTTTTCGAGATATTAGCAACTTTATGTCAATTTATTTCAACACGTTTAGGGCCGCCATTTTGGTTAGAGTGGACCTTTCGAAGTCCGGTTTGCGGCAATGTGTTCTACTAACTAAGACCTTTAATTTGATACCAAACTCGACCTATGCTGCTATTTAAGAATTTTGTCTGACTCCTCGTGGGCCGCCCCCCTTAAGGGATAAAAAAGTGATAATACCTTAAAAGAGTAGACATTTATGGCTATTATTTATATACCAAGTCTCATTACTTTATCTATAATGGTAAAAAATATATTACACCGTTCCGGGACTTTTCAATCACACTGTATATAGATGAGCATGAACAATAGCATTTTGGTTTGAATTCATACATTTTGGAGGATTTACTTTAAAAAGTCAAGTAAACAATTTCTTTACTTTATTCATGCAGTCAATTCAAAGTACAAAGATACTTTACAAGAAGCCCAATTATTTAAGAAACTAATCATTAAATCTACAAATCTTACCGCCAACGATAGTTTGTGAAAATACTTGATCTTCTTATTCACACTTGAGCTGTCAAGTAAAGAAGATAAAATTTGTTTGTTTTAAATATTTTAATAATTAAAATTTCATTTGATATTGTATTTAATTAGTACAACTTATTTATCTTTTTATTTGATTCTGGTAAAATGGTGTGTACTTATATAATAATATGCATTACCTACAGTTTAATGATTGATTACGAGCAAGCTGACTGTATAGAAGGCGATGAAGAAATCTGTTATGAAATGATACAAGTACCTGATTATGAAGATCCATATGGAGGAGAACATTGTCCCTGTAAATGTCATGAGACACAAAAATTTCATTGTATTACATGTGGAATTAAGGTAAGCTTATTTTGATTTACTTTGTATTGATAAGAATTTTATTTGTTGTATACTCATTTAGAAATTATGTATGTTGGCTGCTATGCAGCGAGTTCACATTCAGATGTGTACCCCTAATGTGCTGATCCAGCACCTTCTCATCTTTAAGATAAGCTAATTAGCCTAAAGGATCTAGACAGGTTCAAAGCCCTCCGACCACCCCGTGAAAACTACTTCTACATCAATACCTAGCTCACAGCTGGGCACCAGAACAGATAAAAGTATTTCAAGGCCCTGTTGCAGAAAAGCAGGGAAAATACTTCCCTGCCTGGGTATTTAAAGTGCTTCAAAGAACTTAAAGTGCCCATCTAACCATACTAGACGAGATATTGGAGAGCAAGGCATTGCTGCCTGATCCCCGTCCTACCCAAGAGGTACCTGAATCGATTTGTAGCGTAGTATGATAAACATCAACATGATTGCCAGAAAAATGTAAACCTAAGAGAAGCACCAAGGATCTCTTACGGTCCCTGGTCTGCTCACCATTATCCAACTTAAGGCTCTTAAGCCTAGTGTGTTAATTTTTGAGTACCTTTTGGATTCTATCAGTCAAGGGTGTATCTATAACGCTCTCACAAAAGAGCTTATGAGATCTCCTCTAGATCTTCTTATTTTTTTTTTTTTTTTTTTGTTATAGGCTGATATTTCTTTTTTATTCTTCTCCTTTAAGCTCCCCATTTCTTGATGCACTTATTACGATTAAAGAGGCACCTAGGCTCTTTCTCATTTTGCTTAGTGCACCGTTGCACCAGGAATGTTTATTTCATAACACCTCTCTTATAGCCTTGGAGGATGTTAATGGACAACTTGCTTCAAAAGTCATCAAAATCGATGACTTAATCTTATCACACACACAATAAAGACACGTACGAGTCAAGATTGGACCAAGGTCCCCTTTAACTCAACCTTAAAAATTTTGGTTTTCTATCAGACGCAAGGTCTGATTTGTCTTTGGTAAGACAATAATGGCTTTAAACTAACATGCCAATTCATAATTTGATTACTAATATATGCGGTTGCCAAGGTGGAGTCAATTACCTCCTGCTTGTTCCCACACACATCAAATTCAATGATGAATAGCTAGATTACATTTAACTAAATAAGCAAGCAATTCTTTACCTCTTTTGTCCGTCTTATTGCTAGCCCACATATTGTAATATATGTGAGTCTCAGGGGTTTTAATTAAGTAAACAGGGGATAACGTAAAGGGAGTAGCTATGTAAATTTTGGATGAATTACCCTAATTTAAAACATTGTATTTTATAAAGAAATAATAAACATAGAAATTCAAAGGGGGGAATGCAGACAAGTTTAATTTCATAATATTTTAGTCATAAAAAAAGTAATTAGAATATAATAAATCATAAGTAAAAGATATAAACAACTTAGATATGTTTTTTGAAATAAAGGGACTGTAGCCTCGGAACGGGTATGAAACAGGAAGATGATATGCAGAATTATAATAACAGAATGACCAGGATTGGTGGAAAGGGACCACGTGACATGACATCATCGTCACAAGATGCGGTTGCAGGAAGCCATGCCAAGCGCCCACTTGTAGCTGAGACTTTATAGAGTACGGACCTGTTGATTGTTTGGTGGTGAAATGATTTCACAAGCATAAGTTTTTGCGGTGTTTAGAGTTTAAATACCGTTCAAGTATGTTCAAAAGTTAGTAGAGACAGTGTAGTGAACAAAAAATGTAGAATGGCGTAAATCGTACGTTGCAAAGCAAGGAAAATTGACTTTGTAAATTTCGTTAGGGTGTGCCGGCTTGAAATGGACTAATGGCGGACGTTTGCAAATAGGTGCCACGTGAAACGATGTTTCTGATATAGACGTTATTCAAAGAACGACGTGAATTTAATTCGGTGAGGCTAAAGTGCTACGAACAAAGATCAAAAAGGGGAAAATTTCTAAACAAGGGTAAAATTAAATTAAAATCATTTTAAATGTTGTAAGCTTTCTTTTATCAAAGTGCACTATAAATCAAAACGTACGTAAGTAAAAAATATAATTATAATTAAGTCTGCATTTCAAAGTTTTAATATTCTAATTTGTTGTATGTTTAAATTTAGTAAAATTAATAATTGGAATGAATGCGTGAGTGTTTGAAAGTATTTGAGACCAGCCATGATTTGCCAATCCTTTTTTAATAATGTTTGTATGTTACTGTATAAAATGTGGCATTAAAAACTTAATGCCAACTATTATGTTTTCTTAATTTGAGTCCTTTCCCTTCCTAGAAGTACTTCATGGTAAATTGAACCTTTGTTATAAAATATAGAATCAGCGTAACTTTAAGAGGTACAAAATGGTGTCAGTTGAAACCGCAGTAATGAATTTTGGAGGCAAGGTCTCTGTGAGAAGAACACAGATTCCTTGCTTCTAAGACGAGTTGCCCCGTAGTTATCAGCTGTACGCACAGATGTATATACCAATATGCGTAACAGAGATTTGGTAGTCAACTGTGACAATCACAGATCTGACTATAACATAACCTGCTTTCAATTTTGGGGTTATGTTTGATTGTTTTTGTTGTGGTTAAGGGAATAGTATTTTATAGATTTGAAATGGTAATTACATTATTAAAGTAAAGTATACAAATTGAAAGTATGAGATTACAAGTAATTGTTACGCAGCAAAAGGTTATTTTTTTTATTAAATTAACTTAGAAAAACTTGTCAAAATTTGATTTACTTTTTTTTTTATTTTTGATTAATAAATTTTGTTTGTAAACGGCTGGCAAGCGACAGCACGTTACAATATGGTGAAGTCTGTTGGCGTCACAAGCAACAGTGAGGTGGAATAACAATATGGAGGAGTAGTGTCAGAGTTGCCGGAGTAGGCTGAGAACACAAAAATCTCATAGTTACCCCCCAGAATCAGAACCTTTACCATCACTGCAGAGAGGTCCCTGGATACAAACTCTGAAACAGGAATAGCATTTAAATTATTGCGAACAAGAATGCAAGCTCTCAGTTGTAACGTGCTGGGTCCTGCAGGTTATAGGCCAAATGGATTTGCAAGTGTGACATATCACTTCTGGCCAATTCTGGATTACCCAACTCCTCACTGGGCCTGAAGCCAGCCTTGATATGGCTATATTTAAATTACTATTACTAACACGTAACCTACCGTGTAAGTTACACAACGGTCGGCCTTAAATAGGCCATGTGGGAATATCCTTATTTCTAATCTACATTTTGGTTATTAATCAACCACCAAACGGGCCACCAGAACATCGGTAGCCCCATGTGGGTTAATTAGCCAACCATAATTACAGTAGATTAATTATTAATGGATACTGTTCTTTACACGTTGTTCATCTATTGTGCTGAATTCACTGACTGGCCTTTTCACTTTCTGCCCGATCCTGTGTCGTTCATCTGTAGCTAGGAATTCAGTGAATCCTAGAGGCTCCCTGAGATCGAGTACTTTTAATTTGGCATCTTTCTGCTTCAACATAACTAAACTAATTGAACAAGGTATGAAATAATATACACAGTGGTTAACAACTCGGTCAGGCTGGTAGACCTTAAGGTACGGTGGTGAGTGTAGAACTGACTTACAATACACAGTTAAGGGAAGGAACGCCGGTAAAAGAAAGTGGTATGATCTGCCTGGACCAATCACTTTATTGCATTTATAGAATGATCTATGACGTAGACATCATGCCATAACATAGCATTTATATTGGTTAAAAAGTCCGTTGGTACTGTTTGTATACATTCCAATTCCTCCCTTCTAATTTTTGAAATAACCTTTACAATTAATTAACCTTGAGTTAGTTACAATTTAACACACATAACATGAACAATTCAATTAATAATAAAATAAATTAACTAAAAACAATTTTACAAATGCTTAGCTTAAACAATTGATAAGTTATAAATTTAAACGGTCTGGTGGTTCCTTATTCTACTTGGATAACGTTCAACTGGAATGTCATCAACCTGATCCCATTGTATTAGTTTCCCAGGACTAGGGCTCATATTCAATGAACTTCCATTTCCTAGATGATTATTGTTTAAAGGTAACCTATATTCAGGACTAAGGTTTGCTTCAATTGACACAGAATCGTTTGTAATAATATTTTTAAAAGTATCTGAATAAACCATATTACACGAATCTTCTAAACTACTGCTATCTATTCCTATTAATTGATTAAAATGGCGTTTCCAGACAATACCTGACTAAATACCTGACAATTTAACTAAATACATCATAATAAATTAATAACAGAGGGAGATGCTGACTCTGCATCTGTGATGACCACATGGGACGGGTGTTCCAATTTGTGTTAAATGTGTACGTTGTTTGTGTGTTTTTGTATTTGTGCTGTTATTTGTCTAACAATTTTTTAATGTTAATGACGACCTCTTAGGAGTGATAATTTCACCTGAGGATGGATGATTGATACATCTGAAACCGCGGTAGTGTGTTTTTTCATATAAGTGGATCACTTGATAGACATAAAAGGTAATATTTTATTATTAATTTATTATATATCAGTGATTCGGGACCTTTCCACAATAAATACATCACATCACTAATTTCTTAATTACAACTCCTTCAACTCATTTGTTAGATTTTCTGTGATTTCTAATTAAAACTGGTTGATTAACACATAACTTTCGGTTTTACTACCCTTGGCAAAATCTATTTGTTTTTGTTGCCTTACAACTTCAGATAAATTTGGTTTAAGTAAGTCAAATTTAGTTCTTAAAGATCTATTGATGGCAGGTGTTTCCTTTGTTGTACTATACATAGAGTTCCTGTAATCAAATAATGTTCTACTCAAAGCTACATTTATATCTACATTTTTGGAGTCACGTAAAGCTACTTTAATTTTACTTTTAACAAATTTAACAGAATTTTCGATTTGACTATTACTTGACGGATTATTTGGTGGTGAGTTATAACATTCATTTTTTTAAATTTATTAAACTCTTCTGAAGTAAATGGTGGACCATTGTCTGTTACAAGATGTGCGGCTAAACCGAATCGAGCAAATAACTGTCTAAGATTAAGCTTTTAACGGCCAACGTTCGATACATCGGATACATGTAATTCTTGTTTAAGTATAACAACAGTCTTACAGTGAACCAAACTAGCTAGGAACAGTTAAATTTATTTGACAATTTATCAAAAAAATATTTGTAATGTTGTAGTAGTAATGTTGCCTATTACTATGATTTAGACAAAATGTATTTCTTGATAGAATGGTATAATTTTTTTTTGTATGTATATAAGTGTATTTGTTTAACAAATTTAAAATATTTTCCATGTATAAAATGTTTTTCATCCCACTTGTACAGTTCAAAGTAAAAAAAATAAGTTTTTTTCCAGATTTTATATGATTAAAAATTTAAACAAGGATAAATATTCGTTATTTTTCAAGCCATTGTAAAGTAGATTTAATTTTCTGAAAAACAAAAGAAAAGCCATTATGGTTAATTGATAAATACAAATGTTAAAATGTGTAATCTAAGAACACGCAAATTCACTTGATGCCTTGGCTCGTTCGGGTACTGCCGCCATGCACTACTGTCTAAAATCATTTTACCATCTGCAGCAGTTTATTAATGTTATAAAAGAGAGCAGTTTTGTGCTTTAACTTTAACTGTCTAATTTATCTAAAAAAATAAATTTTGAATTTAAAAGTATTGAGTTACTTACGTGTATTACATTTTTGCTTTTAGTACATCAATGGCAGAGTTTATTTACAACATGGCAAAATTATTCGATCTGCTAAAGTGTTTTTTGAAAAAGAAGATCAAGAAAAGATGCATGAGCTAAAATGGAGAGGACGTGGTGAGCCAGAGATCGGTTATAGCAGGTACCACCGCAGACGCTATTTTCCTTCTCCAGCCAAAGGTAAACTCTCAGATTTTCAATTTTATTATTTGTAATTAGAGATAACCTAATATTATAGGATTTCCTGCCATAGAATATAAGTAGATTAAAATATTATTCATGGAAAAGTTTGAAGTGGAATCACAGTGTTCCAACATTCTATTTTAAATGTAATAAAGGATTCATTTTCTACTATGATTCCATCAAGAACCATCGACTGCATTTTTCTCTTAAACATTACGGCCCAAAACAAACAACATTGACACTTAAGACAATATCATATTATGTGCTTGTGCCAGCTGATCAATTTAGCTATTGTTTTCATAGCAATACTGTAGTATTGTTTGGTGATTTTTAATCTTGCAGTGTGTTGTTAATGACTGAGAGAAATTTTTTGTGGAACACTATTTTCTAGCCTAACACATGTTCTAGCGACCTGCAACAATTACCTAGGTAGTACTTACGGTCATAGAAAAATTCCGTCAAACTAGAAAATGTCTAATTGCAATAAAAAAGAATGAAAATCAAGGACGACTATTTCATCACAAAAAGATCTTCATGAATGAACTTCAATGAAAATAAACATTGGATTGTCATCAGTATGTTTAAAGCTGTTGATGACATATTGGTCGACATTTGAAAATTACTAGACTAATGTATTGTTCAACCATATTAGCAATGATGTATGATAGACTGGAATTATCATCTAATGTGTGATGTTATTTATCTAAATGGATTTATAAACAAACAACTCAGTTTCACTCGACCAGACATCATTATTGAGAAGCGACTCTACAGTGAATTTGTAACCCTCTGGTGGGCGGTATCTAAAAAGAGGATTTTGAGTCCTTATTTCTTTGAGGTGACCAACAGAATTTGGTGAATTTACGATGTAGGAAACAAATTAACATGCCTTTTGTTAGGGACTTTAAATGTTTCTGCCGTGCAGGATGGAGCTACTAAGTTAATCACATAGCACTTTGATTAATTCACACCAACTTCAGAAACCATGTGATATCCCAAGAAGCGGTCATTTGATATTGCTCTAACTCCGTCTAACGCGGAGTATTCTACACAAAGTAGTTCTTACACAACAACCATCAGCTAGTGTTGTGACAATCATAAGGGAAACTGCTCAACCTCAATCACTTAGTGCGTGTATGCTGTTACAGAAAAGTTTTAATTGGAGTTATTATTATCTGTTCCATGTAATTCCTTAACTATTTTTATTTTTATTTAAAACAGATTCAGTGATGTTTGTTTTGGGACATACTATAGAAGAGGAAACTTTGTAAAAATAACTAAGTTAATCAACAAACAAAAAACGCAAACATCCAAACAATACTAGTGCAGTCATTGAAGCGAAAAATAGGGTCTTACCTCCGAATTTTTTTACTGTGAACCGATTTGCATGAAATTTTGGAATTAGGCTCACCTTACCCATTGTAAACAACCCCTTAATGGAAAAATTGACATTGAGCCATTTTATCGCTAGAAAACGTGTTTAATATTAAGGGGTGAAATTGTAAAGTGTTTTCTGACACAATTACCTCATATTAAAATCATTTTCAACACCTTGAAAACCTTACAACCCTTGCAAACAACCCCTAAATTGAAAAATCACAAAAAATTACTTTGGTATGACATAAAAAGATTTAAGTATAGAGTAAATAATATTTTATGTTCTCTATCTTAATTATCGAATTTTTAACCCCCTTTCGACCCTTAAAAACAATCCCTTGATAACAAAATTTAAAAAAATTTCTATTGATGAAATGAAAAGGATTTAAATGTTATTCCACATTCTCGCAAATGATTATCATATTCTCAAGCTTTTCAATCCTTAAAACGACCTCTAAATTAAAACAGTAAATATATATGATTACACATTTAAAAATAATTTAATTATAGAGTAAGAATGTGTTATATATACATATATGAACGTTGGTATGTATTCATGCCTACGTTTCCAAAATATATGTGCCATAATATGTATGTATATACATAAGACAATAGTTTTGGGTCTCTATTACTGTGTACTTTCACTTTGCTCCAAATATTCACACTCCGAAATTTTCAGTTTACTAAGTAGAAAAAAATACAACTAGTTTTTGGACCATAACTCCTTAAATTTTGATGCTATCACAACTTATAAAAAACCATTTTAAAGGTAGTTAAAAGAGCTACGACTTTTTTCATTACAATATATAGTGAAAAATCTTTTATTTTAAAACGGTGAAGGGTCAAAGGGCTCAAGAGAGACTTTGATTGCGCTGCCGCATGCTCTTTAAACAATCATATCTCCGTCAATTTTTGTGTGACAGAAAAACAAAAAAACAAAAATTTTTTGTCAGAAAAAAACCTACATTTTTTATCATTATACTTTTGTACGTATCTTTCATCATTTTTGAGTTATTATGAAAAGGTGGTTTTTTTAAAAATTCTAAATTTTTTTTTCTTAAAATCGTGATTTTTTTGAAAAATATGTGTCCTAAAGCAGCCAAACTGCTAAAATCCATCAAACTCTTTATATTAAAGTTAATTCTAGACGGAATACGATTAATTTTAATTTTGATGGAAATGGCACTTATGAAACCCATTGATTTAAAAGAAAAAAACATTAGATGTTCCTCTTATTTGCAATACAGCTCACTCATTTTACGTGCAAAAGACTTTTAACAGTGCTCATTTTAAAGCTTATTTCAAGCACTACAAAACCTTATTTCAATAGAATGCATAAAATGTATCTGCTCGCCGCTAGATGGCATTGAACACATCGATTAAATTTCAGACAAAATAAAAAACGGATTTGATCTTTAATATCTCGCTTAATATTGCACTTAGAACACTTTATAAAAAACGATTTGTTCAGTTTTTTACCGGCTACAATTTTGTTCATCATAAAATTTTTGTTAAAATGTATGTTTTTGGAGATATTTGCAAAAAACCGATGAAAAACGTGAAAAATTCAGAATTTTTAATTGCCAATAACTTGAAAAGTATTGGGTTTTTTTTTAAATTTTATAGAAGATTTTTTGCTTAAAATTAGGCCTTCTATCGATATCTGAGGTTATTTTGAAAAAAAATTACACCACCGAGAAGGGGTGGCAACCACCCCCAGGGTGGGTGCGGAGTTCAGATCATTTTCACTTTTGAAGTTAAGGGTAAGATGAGCCTAATTCCAAAATTTCATGCAAATCGGTTCACAGTAAAAAAATTCGGAGCAAAAACGCTTCAATGACTGCACTATACACAGTTTGTATCAACGTAACTGCTATTTCTCTGCCTTAGGTGGAAGCAAATAATTATTAATTCACTTCAACAATTTAGGTTTTTGTTAGCATTTCATTGAATACTTTAATCTTATTTTTAGTATACAGTATAACCTAGATAATTCAAGCTAATTGGAGCTGACTGTTCCTCGAACTATAAAAAACTCTGAATACACGGAGAAATGGACAAAAACAAAGAATACTATTAGTCGAAATATTAGAACATTTGATAGTAGGAAATGTTTCAAGGTTATCTCTATTACAGCGCCATTCCCCTACAGTTACTTTACTGACACCGTACTCAGCTACAAGGTTCTCCAGACTAGTCTTTTTAAGGCCTCTAATTTAATTTTAATTGGCACAAACTTTCTTTTAGTTTTTTCGCTCATCATTATAAAACACAATCAAAATTAAAACTTAAAAAACCAAAACACTTTTAACAGAAACAGTAAAGAATGCACTGACTAATCGATAATGTTATACAAAACACCGATATGCGTAGCACGCATACTACCATGGGAACTGACAGTTTATTATCGAAATTGAACTATTTTGGAGTTGGAGACAGTCAAGTATGGGGTGTATGTCCGAGCTAACATGAGATATAAGCGTCGAAGGCGAGACCCAATGTTGACTCACATTGGTACCTGTGAGTTGTGGTGGTGTGTTGTCAAGCCAGCCACTTCGATCCCTTGCCTCCTTCAAATGACTAGTTGGCATTTTAAACGTACAATGGGGAGGTGGTAACAAAGCAATTTTGAAGGTGCCCTACAATCTAATTTTGCAAACACAGCTCGAGGTACCCGGAAACTCGAACTACTGAGACTCCAATTATCAAGGTTCTACTGTATTTGTGTAATTTATACATCTGCAACATTTTTATTTGGAATTAGAATAAAATTGGTTGAAGTTTATGTTCTATAAAGGGAATTAAAATTACATTAATAATTCCAAATGATAAAAATGTAAAACTTTATAAATGCAATTTTCTTATTAACTTAACCTCGATTTAATTGATTTGTCTTTCATTTTTAGCATCTGATCACAGTGGAAATACAAAAAAATCTCCAAAAACACCTCGAACAAAAACTGTGAGCTCATCAAAACCAAAAAACTTGAAGTCTTCTAAAATGAGTTGCTCTACTAAAGGTCTTCCTTTAATGGAAGGGATTATGCCTCTTGGAAACAAATCAGAGTTTAACGATGGTGCTGAAACTGAAACAAAAAATAGCAATGATATTGATAAGGAAATAAAATCTTATGAAAACAGTGCAGATAATAAACCTACAGAAGTACAAATCAGTGATATTCAAAAGTCCTCCCTTCAAGATTTTTTGGTGGAAGAAGTAGGAACTTCTCAAGATTTGATTAAGGTAAGTTTCATAGTGTTAAAGATGTACTATTATTTTGAAAAAATATTCTTTAGTAAGGAAGAACCTAATGTACAGACGTGCAGTCGCTTTTATAGGTGTTGATATACTGAAATGTTGGCCAACTTTATCAAAATAATTTTATAAAAAACAAAAGGAGTTTAGAAAAAACAATAAATACACTTTATAAGGCAATATACGTACATATTACTAAATAAATTTGATGTCACTTTGTTGAGTAATTTGATTTTGACTTAGGTCCTTGAGGTACAAATTACCAAATATTTGACATATCTCACCATCCAAACTACAGTATTTATAATTAAAAGGAAAGATTGATTTCAATTTACCACAAATTTGCAATGATACATGGTTTAATTTATGAGAATATAATTAAATTCAGCAAGTTTAATACTATTGGTACTATTTTATTTTTCACTTTATGTTTGTATGATGTAAATATATACTACAAATTGTAAAGGCTTTGATGTACTGAACTTCTGCCCATAAATTTGATAAATATTAACTGCTTAAACATTTTCTTTAAAAAAATTGTTCTAAAGAAATATCAAAAATTAAAATGTTTCTTTAAATTATTATGGATAAGTTAAAAGTTCATTATAAACAATTAAAATATTCTATAGTGATATTCAATTCTTCTAGAAATAATTAACCATGTCATCAAATTAAAGGCAGGCTTTTTCCATTTAACCCGGGAGGGGTCGCGTCTGATCTTTTTAACCAGGTCTGAATTATTTTGTATTATATCTCCTGACTGTAAGAAGTGAAAGCTTCAATTTCGCCAATACAGTAAAACTCCAACTATCCGAATCGCTGACTATCCGAATCGTTTTTAGAATTTCAGAAAAAAAATTAAGACGGGAACGTACTGCGATTCACAAAATAATGATTCTGTCTACCCGCGCTATTGCCCTTCCCTTCGCGAAGCTAGTGTAGGCACCAGATGTCAAACGGATGAATACAGCCAAACAGTTTACTTTGACCAAGATGATCAGCAAGCATCATTCAACAAGTATTCATTTATATACATGCGCTTAACATGTCAAAGTGTCACCTTTTCATTTAGATAATTAACCCTTTGGAACTCACATGCGGTGTTTTAGACCGCACTGTATTAGTCAGGTGCTAGGACTACGTTATTAATTGTATTTATAACATAATTGAAAATTTAAAGTATTAAAGAACTTATTTACATATAAAATAAAATAACAAAAAAACATCATACAAATGATTGTATATATGAAAAAATTAACAACAACGAACACTCACGCGCGGAAGAAATGACCGCACACAACGCAAGGGTTGTAAACGGACTATAAGCACTATAAAACTAAAACCACTAAAATACTTAGTCTCTAATATGTACAGTAGGCCTATTTGCAGTTTATCTATATAAAATAACAAAAAGCATTTTACAAATGATTGTTTATAAAAAAAAATGAACAACAACGATCACTCGCGCGCGGAAGTAACGACCACACAGAACGCAAGGGTTTAGTAAACGGACTATAAGCACTGTTTGCCACCAACTAAACTATAAGTTTTGCATGTCTCGTCTCCCTAATTAACTGGGAAAGGAAAAGAGAGAATAGAGGGGAAGTTTGCTCAAGGTTAAATATTCAGAATTCATAAATGTCTAAAGGTGCGGTCAAAAAGACCACACTGCGAGTTCTCAAGGGTTAAAGGCTCTTTTTATTTAAAAATACAGTAGTTTTGTCTCCCATTTTCAACATACTGCCACGCGCAAACCTCCCTACCCTTTTAATTTTTTCAATAAACACAACCTTTTGTTGTTAACTTTAACACTTTCCCTCATCAAATAACACCCAAGTGTTTTCAGGCCTTATTTGACGATGTTCCGTTGTACTACCCCGTGAGAACAATTTGAGAGGTTTGGCGAGGGCAAGAAAAGGAAAACTTTTTGTTTCCTATTCTTAAGTTTTTTAAATTTAAATTAGTTAGACCTTTTTTGTCTTTTGTGTAGTACACTAGCTCAATTCTAGACTCTTTTTCGGGATCGTTCCCTTTGGAGTTAAATTTGTAGTGATCCGTGAATAACTCACCTGCTGACTTAATTACACTAGAGCACTGAATGGTTTTAGGATTAATTTGATTGGATTTGTAAATTATATATTCAAAATTTTTCTATTGAAAACACAAAACGATTTATTAATTAACATAAATCCATTAACTTTGAAACAACAAATTATTTTTTTCAAAAACACAATGAAATTTATTAATCTTTAACTTATAATTACATATATTGAAAAGTAGCAAAGTGATTAATTAATTTATTAATTAAAATTTGTATATTAATGATTATATTATTTACATATTTCGATTTGCCATTGTGAGTAATGAAATTTACTAAACGAGTTTACTTTATTCAATTTCCCCAGAATTTACTTGAATTTATTTATTTAATTTAATTTATTTATTATTTTGTAAAAAAGGGATTTATTTAAAATTATAAGTAACAATGATCGTTTGCCACTTACAGAACACAAGAAGTTCGACGCGTAATTCCTTCTGTCGATTTCCAGCGATTTAAAGTTGTTCTCCTTGGTCCCCAGAATGGTTTCTTCGGCTTACAGTTGTCTTCTCCTAGACTTAATTAAAGTTGTCCTCTCCCAGTTGATTGTAGTATCTTTTGGCAAGATAGGCCGTTTATATGGATATTCTTCTCCCGAAATTATCACGACCCGACTTAGCTTTAGGCCGGAGCTAGAAACGTAACGCACACCTAAACTGATCGCCCTACGCCTTTCTTTTAAGTACCCTCGGAGCTCGGTCAGTTGTTTACTCGATGGCGCTTCGTGCTAAACTGATGTTAAAGGGGATGCAGGCTTCTATCGTCGACTTTTTACTTGTCAAACCAGCATCTTCCTTTATGTAACAAGAAATCCTGATTTCTTGCTTTAGAAATATATTTTTTGGTCTTAATATATTTCCTGATTTATTTGATGAATTTTAGTGCCTTTATTTCCCATCGATTAGGCCTAATTTAATTATTATCTTCATTTATTGAATTACAATGTGCGGTCTGATTTGCTCTTCGTAGTGGATCCGATGACGTCACTTCCCCCTCGCAGCTTGGGCCTTGAGTGCCTGTATGAACTTGTCGTTTGACAATTTTTGCATTGATTTCACCCAAACTCTATAACTTCTTTTTGCGTGGTCGGATTTTGATTTTGTTGACTTCTATGGATTGGTTGACGTTTTCTGGTTTCCCTGGAATTCGAATGGTGTTTCTACTCCTCTTCATTCTTGAGTTATAGACTTCGTTAGTTTTGCTTAAATTTTGAAATTTATTTCCTGTAAATTTGAAATTTTCCATTTTTTCTTGCTTGTATCCTCTTCGGTTGGTCTTGAAACGCGTAAATCTGGTGTTGGTTTTTTGATAGCTTGTTTGGTTGTCTAGTTATTCAGCTTGTTGTTACTCTAATTGGCTTCGTTTGGTTTTCGGCGTCTCATTCCCCCCCTTTAAAACTCTTTTCATATCTCACATGGCATTACAATTTAATACACATATATATACCCTATTTTATCAATATTTCCCTTTAATTAATCTCCCTTGTATTTATTATGAATTAATAAAAAATTTTATTAATTTATTTTATTTTTACAAAACTATTTATTTATATATATTGAACTTCGGCTTGATTATGCCCTATTATTTACTCTATTAAATGCTATTTTTTATGATTTAATTACATTTGAACTTTATGAGTTATTGGCCTTTTTATGCCCAAGAATGACTTTACACTTTATTTTTTAGCTATAAAACTTTATAACTTTATATTTTTTATTACTTTATTTTCTTAACCCTTTTTAACTCTACAAATGACTCTACTTTGTTTTCGGATTTTATTCAAATTCTGCAAAATCGATTTGTTTACGCTTACATTTTTGTCTATAACTTTTTAACAAATTATCATAACAAAATTATTTTTATTACTCCTTGCTTATTTAACTCTCCTTTTAACATAAATCTAATAATAACAACTTTTTTTTATAAAATTACAAACCCCTATCTTTCAATGCTAATTCATTTCTACCAAATTTAGACAAGACTGGACAAGTCAATTCCTGTCAGATCCTGCAAGGTTTTTGCTTGGTCTTGTCGCTAATGCATACGTCATAGTCTGCACTTATTTACTTAACACAATTTTAGTTAATTCTTCAAAATTATTAATAAATACTATTTTCACATTAGAAACTACTTTTTTATCTTAATTTTGGGCTTTTCTGACACCCTTTGGCTTTAATCCTTTGTTATTTTGACTTTGAATTTATTTTAATTAATGTAATTAATTAACCCCAATTGGATCGGTCGATTGGCCGTTCCAATTAGTACAGTAATTAATTAACTTTTTCGGGACTAACTTAGTCTAAATCCTAATTCATGCTCAGACTGGGTTATTTCTAGCATGTGACAATGCGTCTGGCTTTGTATGCCTAGCGCTAGGGAGAGGCTTGTCTTACTCGTTATAATTTAGTGAAATAAAGTTAAAAATATTTATAAAACAAGATTATTTTAACATTTTCAAGTATACAGTTCAATTCTATGATTTATTCTCTACAATTTGTTATAATCAAATTTCATTTTTGGATAAAGCATATATTCCTAATTCATTTTTCAAAATATATTTAGAACCTAGTAAACGCAACATGGTCTGGCAACATGATTTTATTCTCTTTATTTTCTACTGTTAGCTAGTACCTCTTATCGATAGTCAAAATAGTTAATTTTAAAGCCAATTTTAGTAAATTAATTGTATTAGTCGCGTTAACGCGAAGATAGTACTCAAACGTTAAAGTTATAAAACGTGTATATGCGACCACAGTATGTGCGGATAGTTTACTCCAGTCGCTTAATCCAATTATCCGAATGGGGTCCGGTCCCAATTGATTCGGATAACTGAAGTTCTACTGTCTGCACCTTCTGATATAGTTTTATTCCCCATCCTTTCTCAGTTGGTGATGTGATAGCCTTCTGTTTGGTACTGGTCTAAAACCCCCAATAATTCATTATAATTGCTTGTATGCTGTGATTTTTTCAAATAAATTTTCACAACTTTGACATTTATGTACACAATATGTGTGGAATTTACAAGTTAATTTTGTTTAGTATGTTTTGATTTTAATTAAGTAATTTAGTTTTACAATAATTAAATCTGGAATATATAAGAAGAACCATATTGGTTCTATAACCTTTTGTAACATTTATTTTCATACTACATGTGTCTTAATTGGATAGTTTACATTTATGTTATATACAAGAGGACCCGGCAATGCTTCGCTATTGCTTGGTTTAATTTTAAGGGTAGTTATTCCATTTTATTACATTGACATAAGTAATAGAATTGCAAATGGTTTTTAAGTCACTTAAGGATAATACTACTACACAAATTTAGATTTATAGTTTGTAGGAAGTTAGTGCAATTTTTATTGTATATGGGTAGCTACCCCATTATAATCACTTTGTACGATCTTTATTATATTCTCTAAACAATCCTGGTACTTATATGTGTAAATTGTGAAATTTTTAGTGAAATTAGTTGTGCAGTTTTTGAGAATATAGAAAAAGTAAATGTATCTATTATTATTGAATTTTAAGAGTAGTTATTCAATTTCATCCCTTTGACTTAAGTAATCAAATTTCAAGTGGTTTTTTATATCACATAAAATAATATTACATAATTTTAGCTTTTTAGCTGTAGGATGTTAGTTTAATTTATATTTATTTTATAGGGGTAGCATCCTCTTTTCAATCCCTTAGAATGTAGTAACTGTAACGTCTAAACATAGACCTATGGATAAACTGTGAAATTATTAATGAAATAGGTCGAATAGTTTTTGAGTCTATAGAGGACAAAGAAAAAAGAAACAGAGAAACAAAAATTTGTTTTTATTTATTATAGAGTACATTGCGTATATCATATCTTGAATATTGCGCAAAAATAGAAATAGGCTACATCAAACTTGCTAATTTAAAGTATTTTTTTATGTAGGCCATATAACAAAGGACAGTGATATTTTTGAAAAGTTGTTGATATTTCATTGTTTAACTTCAATTTTGTTCATACTAAGCTACAGTACACTGTATACGTATAATTGCTATACCATCAATTATTTTACAATTAAGTGCGTGGCACAACTCTGCATTCATTTTATTTGTGTAAATATAGGCCTAAATGAATTGACGACGTTTTGAGCATTTATGTACTGCATTTACATCTTGTTGACTCACATTTTCAACTAAAATATTTGCTAAATCATACACATTAGAATGATCTGGCTTTTTAAGAAAAATGTTACTAATAGCCAACCCCATGTCCAAATTTCAATAAATGTTTTTCTGATCGTTTTGTGAATTTGTGATAAGCTGTTAGAAAATGATAAAAATGAGAAAAAAATTAATTTCTGAGTGATCATTGTATCTATTAACGATTGTGGAAATGGATATTAAATTTGAGTAGGAGTACATTCAGAAGAATGGTGATTGAAAATTTTACATGCGAGATGAATTTTATCGGCAGTATACCTCTGAAATGCTTGAAATGTGCAATGTGTGATCGACTTGGAACCATGCGGTTTTGTTCCAAAATTTAAGTTATAATCAAATTTAGTCAGAGTTTCAAATAAACAGTCAAAACAAACAAATGCTGTAATTTGAATGGTTTGTTGTGACACCACTATTTCCTTCAATGCAACGCTTTATGATAATTGACCTTTTTGTTTTATTGCCTGGAGCGTAAACAAAGCTGATGGTTTCCGGCACAGGAACAGGTGGATATTTACATTAACTATATATCCATATGTTAAGACATTTGAATCTAGATGTTTGACTTATAATACAGTAAACCTTTTGTTTGCTTTTACCTGATCTAAAAAAAAAAAAAAAAAAAAAAAACAGTGTTAGGACTGCCATCAGAAATGAAAACTTTTTAGCTTCATATACAGGTAGTTAAATTTATTTTTAGGTTATTCAGAAGTATTTTTTTTTAAATCAGTGTATTAATGTTGTAATGGAGCCTTAAATGATTGCGGAGATTTGACGGAGCTTTAAATATTTGTGGAGATGTGACGAAGCTTTAAAGAAATTTGGGAATGCAACTATGTCTTAAATAATTGCGGAGATGCGACATACCCTTTTCAATTTGCGAAGGTGTAATAGAGCCTTAAATATTTGTGGAGATCCGAAAGTGCTTTAAATAATAGCAGATATGTGTCGGAGCCTTAAATGAATGCAGAAATGCAACTGTGACTTAAGTAATTGCGGAGATGTGAAGTAGTCTTAAATATTTGCGAAGATGCGACAAAACCTTAAATAATTGCGGAGATGCCTTTGTAAAAAGTGTGTCCGTACGATGACTATGACGATTATGGTGACGCGAGTTTAATAATTTTCCTCCATGCAAAAAAGTGCCCAAAGCGCCTAAAGAAGTTTTCACTTCAAAAATTCTAGTTGAGAAGAATTAGCCTGATTCTAAATAATTAGCCTAATTGGTTGCAAATAAATGTGTTTTGGTTCATTGTAGGCCTAACCTAAAATTATGTTCGGTTTTTGATCCAAATCAATAGTTTTATTTATAATATGTAACAACCTATGTTTGAATTAAATTATAGCCAAATATAGTAAGAGTATTTAGTTGATTTTTGTTTGCTTTTAGTTTGTCAATCTGACCAAAAAAAGCTGCTGGTTTTGAAGAATGATAAACTGATTATAAATATATAAATATGCTAAGTAAAGTTGCTATGGTTATGAATGTAAACAAACATGTGTTACTAAGCATTTCATCAGAGCAGCTGTTTTCATGAAAATATTCCGGGAAACTTTTCAAATTTTTCTTTACATAAAAACCTAATTCGGACTATCACGAAAATTTTAAAACAAAAAATAGCCAAATTGGTCCACCCGTTCTCAAGTGATGCGCTTACCAACAAACAGCATTTCATTTTTATTATATAGATTGGAAATACTAAACATGTTAAAGTTTAAGTAAACTTCATTTAATGTCTATGACCTTCCAATAACCTGGTCTAATCCACCCCGCGTGGCCCGTTATGTAATTTTTCCCCGTGCGACCCCACCCGGGTTAAAATGTTTTTAGCAGTTAGTTATACTTTAAGTTTTTACAAATAACCGTGAGTAAAGATTCCTTTTACCTGGTTAATGGCAATTGCACGCTGACTGTTGAATTTTTAATGTATCCAAATTTTTTGGATAGTTTGACGGAAATGTGGTGTTATATTTAACTTGTTAATTAACTAGTTATTTCAAACTTAAGACAAGGTTGATTACCAATCTGAATCACTAGATTAATTAAAGTAAACCTTTCTCTAAGACATATCTGTCTAGATTGTAGATATGTAGAGATAAACTGGTAGTTCAACTGGTTGAAACCTGCAGCGGATCAAGATTGTATTCAGTGTGCAATCTTATGCTTGCATTCTCAAAGTTAGAGACAGAAGTTGTACTCAAGTTTAATTCAATGATTTTACATTTAAAACATTTATAATATAAATTACTGGAACAGATTTGGAAGACAGAAATATTTCAATTTTATCTTTTAGTATTTTACTGGTTCTATTTTGGGTTTAAACTTTAATACGGTAGTGAAATTAGTCTTTTGTAATATAGAAGTTAATTTGCAACGTTGAATACTTTGAAAATGCCTAGTTCTTCTTCTACAAAAATGTTTAATGTAAATGTCAGAACATTTTTTTACAAATAGATTAAATGTTGAATAAAATTTATTATGCCCGTCTATGTGACTTTTATTATAAAGTACTTTACTTACGGTACTTACTCCATGACGCGTTTTAGAACTGGTTCCATCATCAGATACCCCCCTGCTGAGGTCGTCATAACATTAAAATAAATTATTAAAAGAAACATACCACATACTTATACACGCGCAAATCAACACAAAACACAAGAACACAAAAAAATGTACCGCGTGTGCACACCATCGACTACGTTTGACTACTAATTTCACTGTTTCCCCTTCCTGCCTTACTGCGCTTGCTGTTTGTCTTCCTTATCTAATTTTATCGCGAAGTCATACATTAAATTAGATTTAAAATTTAGTTGGTCGTTTAAAACATGCTCCGGATTCATTGATTGTGCCTTATATATCTCGTATTCTTTTAGTGCGTCCATTAACTTGCTTTAGTTACATATATGTAATGGACGGAAATTATTTTCGAAGCTAGTGTAAGAATGGTCTTCATCCATAATGTGGCGTGCAAAGTTGGATTTGACAAAGGCTCCACAGTTTATTCATTATTATTATTCATTATTATTTATTCATTATAACCAGTGACTTGGATACAAAACAATGAGTTTTAGATTAAATGTTGTTTATTTCTTTTAAGACAATTAATAAATTTAATTGTGATTAAACTGTATTTTTTTTTTTAGAATATAGAGAAACAATCTGATGGCATCTCAATAGAAGAAAATGTGGTGAAGAATATGGAAGAAGATGTGATGATTATTATTAAAGTTGAAGATGGGCTGATGAGTAATAAAACAGATGTAGTGATGAGTATTGAGGAAGAAGACACAAAATCTCCAACCTGCAGCCAGATTGCTGACATCCCTTCTGTTATAAGTCCTATGTCATTCTATAGTGATCTTCATTCCAACTCAGGTGTGTGGTGTGTGTATGATTTACAAAATTCTATTTCTACTTTTTAATTTTTTATTTAAAGTTACGATTTGAAAAATGTCTTTTTAGTTATTTTTTAAATTAAAATTTGCTACTATAGATTGTTAGATTTCTTACGGGGCTCAATGAATTTGTCTAATGCAACCCGCTTGGCTAATATTATACTAGTGCACGAGAGGATTTGAAAAGATACAAACATTAATATCAGTGGTACAGATATTTACTTTATGTGCAGATATATATATATATTGCGACGACAGACGCGTGCTAACGTTGCGAGCGCAAATTTTGCGACGGCAGAGCGCGCAAACTTTGCACAATTTGTCTGTCTGTAGGATTTCCCTACTTTGTCACAAAATAAAGAGATTATACCACCTACTGGAAGTATAAGGCAAATTAATTTTGATCGCCTAGGTGATATAACTCTGGTTAGGATAACTATGCCTATAGTCACCTTAATGAAAAATATTTTATTAAATTTCTTCCAGTTATTGAAGTTACTATTAACTTTAAATATGCTCAGCTCAGTAATTAAGTTTAATTTTATACGATGATCTCTGAGGAGTGAGAACAGTGGAACTGACCTTAGAATAATTAAATTATTTGTGCTATGTGAACCTTCGATATTGATCATACACTGAAAACAACTTATCATATAGGATACTTAGATAATAGGAATTTCTTGAACAAGGTAAATTATTTATCTTATTTTAAATCGAAAGAGAATTTATTCAACAAAAAAACTCAAAATTCTTTGTGGCTCTTTCCACTACAAAAATAAAATTTTTTAAACTAAATTTACTATTTACATCACTTTATTACCTCTTTTAGGTAGAACCATTTATTATTTATTCATACTTAATTATTCCTTCTGTTAATATTTATTATTTAATTATGAAAATGATTTTAAATATTTAATTTACAAGATTGATAATTTTATATTTTGAAACACCTAATTTAACTATCTCAACCCAGTATCAATAATTATTTAAATTTAACTCAGGCAATATTTTAATAGGGGACATCGTAACTTTTTTGACAGACCTTTTATTACTGCAACCCTTGACTCTGAACTGCTTTCCCAGGAATGTTGATGGAAATACAGCCTCCCTGAAGTCCGGTTATCGTTGGTGTAGTTGAACGTCTCCCGTGGTTTCAGATTCTACCTGGTTGAGTTTCTCCTGGTTTGAATTTCCCTGAAGTCTTCTAGCGCCTTCCCTGATTTGGTTTTCGCTTTTTTATTCCAGTAATTCCTCAAAGTCCATTCGGTGTTCCAGTTATCGTCATTACATCCGTCCTGTGATTGTCGTAGACTACGTCATTTACTATGGTTTAGACGCACCTGCTATATTAACCAATTATAGCCTATTTCACTTAAAATTGTTCGACTGTTTTTTCACTGTCTGTAATGATAACCGATATAACACAATCTCCGTTCATTTATTTAAATTGTATATAAGTTCGATGGATTTTTATAGAAACTGTTCGTTGAAATATTATATTTCATAATATTATTATTAATTAAAATGTTCACTGCTCGATTAACACATTTCGTACCGCTGACTTCATAAAACACTGCTTCTACTTGAAAAATACTTTACTTTAGTATCGCAGATTTTTTCTAACACATATCTATTTCAAGAGAAAATTATACACTGGTCCAGCACATCCCTACTCAGAGAAAAATTCTACTGTGAAGTACTCTCGAGACGTCTCCCCGAAAAAAGTTTCTATACCTTATTCGCCATCTCGCCATGCGACTTGAATTTTTTTTCTAAAGTTCTTGGGTTGGTACTACCCCCACTAACCTCCTAGTTTGACATCTCATCTTGCTATCAGCTACTCCCTATACTGGCATATTGTCCCATTGTTTTCTTTATATTCCCTGTAGTTTCTCAGGAACTTGTTTTATAGAATTGCGGTTTTCGTAATCTTATTCCTGGTACATTTTTCTTTCTTCTCAAACTTGAGTGATGGTCGGACGACGTTTTGTTTGCTTACGGCGCTACATCGCGTTTTCCGCAGTTTTTCCTCGCGGAAACTCTTCTGTTTTTGAGAGAAAATCTTTTTTCTTTTTTCTTATCTGTTGGTTATGGTTTTAAAGTTTACTAGCCAAAATTTCAATTCTGTCCGATGATTTTTCTTCTGCTTTTGGGACTTGTAAATTTGCCTATTTTAACATTTACTTTTGGATTTGAAATTTTACTTGAAAAATTGATACTTTAGATTGAGATTTACAATTTTATTTAATTATTACTTTCCTAACACTTGGTCATTAATTTTACCACCTTTTTCCTTTTATTTTTAGCAAAATATAGGTGTGAACCTTTTCACCTATTATTTTAATTAATTAACAATTTACACATTTTTATCTTATAAAACTTTTACTCCTTTAATACTTGTTTACTTTTTCATTTTTACTTTTTCACCTTCAAACTTTAACAATTATCTCTAACTTCTAAAATACCAAAAATTTCTTAATTTGTTATTTAACATTTTTTATTCAACTTCTCAAGCTTTTTACAAAAATAACTTTTTCATTTACTTTTGATCAAATTTGAGAGTTTTCTGTAACTTTAACCCTTTCTAACTTTACCATTTTTTAATTTACAAATTTGTGATTTCCCTGACCAATGTCTACACCTCCCGTGTTTCACATTTACCCATAAAACTCATCAATTTTATAATTTTATTTAACACCTTATTCCTGTATAAAATAACTAATTTTTCTAAGTCTTTTAAACAACTTGAAACAAGCTCCAGGACAAAAGTCCATATCTATTGACTCAGTACATTCGGCCGGGACTTGTCTTCTTTTAATCTATTTAAGTATAGGGTGCACCTCAACTTCTGCTATGAAATCTTGATTTTTGCATTTTATTGCAAAACTCAATTTTTCACACATTGCATAAGGCCCATCCGTTGCAATATATATACAGGGTGATTAATATAAGTGAACCAGCTGTTTCATTTGAAATCCATAAGAGCTATTAAAAAAAGTTAAATAGTTACCCAACTTTACTTTTAGTTCTGTTTAATTTGGTGACTGAAATTTTTATGTTACTCTCCATTTTTCCAATATGGCGGCCAACTTTCTATTTTCTTATGAAACACCCTATATTTTATGATGATTTTGGATTTTAAAAGTTATTTTAAGACTTTTTTATTCTTGGTGTTTTTTTTTTATACAACTAACGGTTTAAAAGTTAGAGGGGTATAAAGTTTTTAAAACACCCTATCTGAGCGGTTGATATTTTGGTATGGAAACGTTTTGAACACTCTTAACCCTTTCCCCTGGATTCATAATTGGCACCAAGTGCCTCATACCAGACCTCTTAAATGGCCAAACTTGTCACTTATATTTAGTTAACGTATTAAATCATGTATGGATTCACTATAGTAATTATTAAAAGCTTCTGGCCATTATTAAAATTGAATTTTTTGGACCATTTTATTGAAGTATTAGTATTGTGCTTATTACTTCGTCTTTTAGGTAAACATAACCTTTCAACCGGTTGAGGAACATCACCTTGGCCTATTTCTCCTTCTTCTTCTGATTCACTTGCAGCTGAACTGTAACTATCACTAGAATCGTAATTTAAATCAGAATCATAACTTTTTCCTGGTATTTCTTCAATTTCACTTTCATTCACAACGTTCTGTAAAAGTGCCACGTTTTACGTGACTGTTGGTTGACAAAAGTTGTGTTACAGCTGATTCTAAACTCAGATATAAAATCTTAAACAGTTGAAAGAAATGACAACTGTTATACAACATACTGTAGAATGTAGTTAGTTTTAAAATATTCCATCAGATGGCAAAGTTATACGCATACGCATTTAAATCATTAGTACGGAAACAGAAGGAGTGAAAAAAATAAAACTACGAGTTACTACAGAATCCGTTATGGGTTTCTAGTTATGGGTTTTGTGGTGTAATAATGTACAGGTAAATTTTGATTTGGAATAAATAATGTGTAATTTTTTTAATTTTCTTTATTTAAATAAGTACAAAAATTGAATTAATAAAAATTGTCTTTATCCTTTTGACCTTACTTTCTTGCTTTAAACTTTTTTCATAATATTACAAATATACTTTTTTTAAAGAAACAGTATAAAATGTAAAAAAAAAGAAAGTCTACTATAATTAATTTTAACTGCAAAATGAACATGTTAATTTAAAATAAATATAATATAAGAGCAATTCATTTTCAGGTTTTGAGTTGATTAACAAACAAAGCACAAGCTTTGGAGACCCACACTCTCGTTCAGAATCTTCACAATCTTTTCAAACATGTGAAAAAGGCAAAGATGATGCAGAGGGAATGGATATTTCTGATAGTTTAACTGACTCAAATAAAGAAGATGCACAGAAAGTATGTTTGACAAATGTGGTCACAAAATCAAATGCAAAAATGAAAAATGTATTTGGTGAAAATATGAGTTTTACTGATATTAAAACAAGTCAAACTGATAGTGATAGTTTAATAATGGAAAATAGAACATGCGAAAGACATACATTTTATTTTGTAGATGCAGACATAAAATGTAGTAATGACGGAAAACACAGTTCAGATAGGTTCCCAGAATTAATGGATAAAGGTACAACCGAACAAGAAAGTAACATGGGTTTGCTTTCTTCCTTGGATTTAAAAATTGATGATGCATTGAGCAATAGAAGTGAATGTCATATTCAAATTGCTTCTACAAATCCTGAATTTGAAACTCCACACAATACTTCAAATGTAGTACAACAAATAGTCACTGAGAGTGAAGCTAATATAGAAAGTTGTTCTATTGTTAGTATGGAACTAGAAAAAGAAGAAACTCATCTCTTTAAAACTGAAAGTAAAAATCCTTCATTAATAATACAACAAAAGAAAGATAACGATGAAAGCTACGGCCAAGTATTGGAACAAAAGAAACTAAACAAAGGATGTAAAGATAATTTTGTTAGTCAGACATCTGTTATTTCCGAACAAAGACAAGACGCAACTACCACAGAACTACCTTGTTGGACCAGAGAAGAGGATAAGATCATTTTGCAGGCATTCCAACAAGAAGGAGATTCAGAACAAACATTTATAAAAATAAATCAGCTTTTACCATTAAGAACAGTTAAAGAGGTAAGCTAAGTTTATGATTGAGGGGTTGAAGGAAACTAAACTAAGGTAGGTTTTATCAAAAATGATAAAGGGGCTTGATTAGTGTGATTCTAAACAATACGCCTAAGTGAAGCTGGTAGAAAATAACATAATTTTTTATTTAAGTTGGCAACATGGTTTTGTTCAAATAAATATTGATTTTTAAATGTTATAGATTATTCGGTTTTCTATTTTTATTAAAATATTAACAAAAAAGAAACATTTTGTTTACATGGACTTTACTGTTTTATGTCAGACTAGAAAAAAAGCCTCCCGAGGTCTACAGAAACATGTCCTAGAGCAAAATGAATCTCCAGAAATAGGTATCAATCGTATTATATTTAAAAAAATAATAATTCCATAATTTTCTTTCATTTAAAAGAAGACACACTGAATTCTATCCGGTAGATCTCCAGAAATAGTTATCAAAAGAGTTTTAAAATAAAACCAAACAAACTCAAAAACTTTTTAATGTGTTACTTACCGTCAGCAATCCTTTTTTTGAAGTTTTTCCTTCAATACATGTATTTCACGACACGTGTTTCGGAACTTAGTTCTTCCATCGTCGGGTGGTCAAAACACATTTAAAAACGTTTTAACAACAATTTATAAAAAACATATATAACACAAACGACACACGCGCACAAATAAAGTTCAAACATGTTAGTAGGCTGACGCGTTCCATACTCAAATGTTGGCAAAAAAATTGATGCCCGAATACAAATAAAATGAACCGCGAAAGAACATGACGTCCGAATATTATCAGCACTAATTTTATAAACGCCGGCGTTAAAACTTAATTTAAATTACAACGAAAATGTTATTTTCACGATACTACTGGAATATCAGTTGCTTTTCTATTGCGTATATTGTCAGGCATAAGTCAGGTATATTGTACTAGTGAGGATAAATTATATTCTCACTAGAGAGGATAAATCAGCTGATTACAACAATACAATATTGAAATAATGCCCATCTGTTTAAAACAGACGCCCATGAATGGATTAACAAGATTCCCGCTGTCCTTATCTACTATCTAGCGAAACCACTGCTTGGATCAAATAATTTTTTGCTGTAGTATCGTGAAAAATATTGTTCAAAACTGCTGGGAAAATGTTCTTTTTAGATGCTCGTCTACGACTCGCATCTGAAAAATCACACTTTTCTCACTAGTTGTGAAATATACTACCAGATGACAGTTGTAAAATTCGGAAAAAGTCGAAATTAAACGTTTATATTTTCGGTAATGAATAAAAAGAAAAACGAAGGAATTCCTTCGGGACTCCCATAAAAAGCATAAATCACGGGTAACGTAAGTTCCAAAAAGTTTTACCTGACTTCAAACAAATAGAATTATTACTTTAAAGTTTAAATACTTTTGTTACCGATCTATAAAATGTGTTATTTTTCGTCACAGTAGACACCCTAATTCTATAGACACGATAACAAACGATTCAATAAGTGGTTGACCTTGAGCCTACTAGACTTCTTCTGTACAAATAACAGCCTATGCATGAATAAAAATAAAACAAGAAGCGTTTACTTAACAAAGAAACAATTTCCTAAAACATTTTACTGGGGAAAATGTCTACATACATAAAATTAATAATGTTTTACATTTTTCCCTAATGATATTTATTGTTAAATGCTGAATTGAGTTAAAATACAGAGAATGCGATTGCAAATACCGGAGATTACATTCACGGAGTCTCCGTCGGGGAGTCCGTCCTAAATACGAGAACAGGCAGGTCTGACAACTGAGTATCTCTTGGTATTGGAAATCGGTATCGAGTTTCGGCTATCGATTCTGGATTCCGATACCAAAGCTAAAGTATCGGTGGTATCAAGAATCGACCCATTCCTAGTTTTAACATAAAACCAAAAAATTTAAAAATGCCCTTATAAGTGCAAAAATTAAAAATATTTACCTTTCATCATTTTTTTTTTATAATGATGACTATATTTTATTTTATTTAAAACAAACCGCACTAAAATCGGCTGAGTAGATCTCCAGAAATAGGTATTAATATGGTCACCAAACGTTTAAGGGTGTACTTATTTATTATATAAGTAAGATTAAATTTGTTATAATTATTAAGATCCTTTAAAATCTATCATTTTACCATTACAACAGTACAAACACCTAACCATGTAAAGCCTAGGCTATACAAAAAAAACTAGTAGCTTAACTATATTCTTGAGATAGCTAAATTAGTATAGAAATGCCTATAAAACCATCAGAACTAAACTAAACTTTAAATAAATTTCTAAATGGTTAGTGTCACGCCTCCAAGAACTTACTCCTCCTTCTTCATTTGTAATAAAGAACTCTTATGAATTTGTGAAAAGCGTGAAAAATATTTCATTAACCCTAGAAGCAGCAATGTTAATGAAAATAAGATTTTTTGGCGTTTGCAAGCATTTTTTCAAAAATTCGCCATAAATAGTAGGTAAATGAACCCCAATCCAAAAGTGTTCCATAGCTGTTTTATAGAAAAAGGTCTACATAATTCGTATATGCAATTAAAAAATTGATTGATGTAAAATTGTAAAAGTTATTAGCTCAGGAAGAAAAACATGTCCAGTAACAGAAAAAATTCCAACTTTAGGCCTACATAAAACATAGTAAACACTTTTTGTAATTTGTTTCAAGAAACACATCAGTTTTGTAATTTAGTTCTAAATAGAAGTGTATAAACACAAATATCAATTCAAAAATGTTGTTCTCAAAATACCAGTTTCTATGTTCCTACTACAAGACGTCTAACAAATTTAGGCCTTTTTTATTAGGATATATGATTTACCCAAAAATGAAATTTTATTATACCAAATTAAATTATTGTAGATAATAAATCATAGAATTGAACTTTAAACTTGAAAATTGTATGTAACCTTACATTTTAAAATCAGATATAACAGAATGAAAGAAATTGTCTAAACGTCTGACGAATTTTACCAAAAATAATATAAATAAAGATATATAACACTGAAGAAATATTTTTGTAATTTTTTTCTAAGTATACATAAGTTGTGTAATTTAGTTCTAAATAGAAGTGTATAAACAAAAATATCTATACAAACATCAGCGAATTATGCAAATTTAAATATAGCTTTGTGTGCTGATTATAATCTTAGTAAGATGTTGGGGTAATCCTAAAGACAAATTTCAAGAACACACCAAATCCGGAATTTATTGCATTAACTGCGAAATGTATGATAAGAAATACATAGGTCAAACCAAAAGAAGTATGACGATAGGAGATAAAGTACATCTTTCTTATTTAAAATTGAATAGGCCTGCTAAATGTGCTTTAGGTAAGCATTGTTTAGATGAAAATCATCATTTTAAAATAGAAAATTCTAAACTGTTGAAAAATGTAACTAAACCGAACACATTGGACGCTTAGAAAACTTGTTATATTAACAAATACAGTAACATACTTGTGAATAATGAATTAGGTCCTTTACAGAATTCTTTATTAATGTAATAAATACTATGTTTTGTTAAATATTAGTTTAGTCATTTTGTGTAAGTTATTGTTAAGATATTTGAATAACGATAGGCGGTGGTTAACGCCTTAGCACAGTTTTATGACACGCCCCCTGTAGGATACGCCCTCTTCTGGTTAGGCCATGTATGTCTAGTTTTGTATAAATTTGGTGCGTTGACACACTGTTAGGTTAGTTATAGTTTGGTTACTGTAGCCCATGCATCACTGAGGATAGCAACATTGTCTTTGAAGTTAGTAAATGTATTTGTTGTGAGATTTTGTGTTCAGGTTTTATTTTATCTACCCTAAACTTTGTAAATTCAATGTAAAGTGTACGCATAAATTAATAATTTGTATAAATAACATGTTACTTAAAATTATTTTAAACCCTATCTTACACAAAATAGCATATAATTTAATAACCACACTACACACTCTAAAACATAATTGCATTATACAAACAGGTGTTATAACATGTAACAATGTTTATTTAAACAACAAATCACAGAAAATTTAATGTAAAGGCAAAATTTTAATGAATTATTTTGTCATTGTACAAGTTCGTAGAAAAAAGGGCGATGGCTTATTGTCTATTTATATCATTGGGATGAAAGCAGACATACACACAACTCCACTTACTGCCAGTGTCTTATGAAATACAGTAGTCTTGATATTTTGAGTTGAATGGGACCGAGAGTACCTCGGATTATGAAAAACTCAAATTACACGGAATATGTAGAGGTTAAGATAAAACTACTATTTATAGTCCTTGCATCTCCGAAAAAAATAGTTTTATTAAATAAACACTATTTTGTATTGCACACTGAGGTAAGAAAGTAATTTTATACACAGTAAAAAATAGAAACTTACTTATTAAAGAAATCATAAATAGTTTTTTGTTTAACTACACTGCAACATTTACGAGTTGCGATGTCACGCCAGGGGGATACGGCAGTGCCGGGAAAAGTTTGTTTCGATGTTATTTTTGTATATACAGTAGAACTTGGATAATTCGTACGTCTTTAATTCGAAATTACCGAATTCGAAGTTTCGGTTCGGTCCCTTGAACTTTATACGATATCAATGTACAAAAATTATGGATAATTCAAAGTTTTTTTTCAACACTAAAAATAAAATCTTGTGCTGTGAAAAGGATAGGCTGGATAAATAGGTCACAGTCTGGTAGAAAGGGGGCTGGACATAGGGGCAGGACTTATGTGTTTGTACAAGTATTGTAATTCTAGATGCGGTACCGGTTTCCAAGAATTTTGCCTTCCGAGAATTCTCTAGGTACCGATACTGTGGTTTGTCTTTGATGCTCTGCCCAATCTCTGTTCTTAAATCTTGACAAAACCTTTTGTAAACAGAACAGAACAATCACATTGTTTATTGACACTTGTACTTTGCATAACTCTATCCCACTTATATGTACAACGTTACGGTTATTTTTCCCCCCTCCCCGAACATGACTTTAGTTGTACAGCCAATGGATCAGGGCATTATAAAAAATGTTAGCATTTATACCGGCGACTTATTGTACATATGCTCTTGACAGATTCATTGAAAAACAAAAATTTAAAGATCGGTATCCTTCAAGCAGCAAGAATGAGTCACAATGTATGGTCACATTCAAAGCTATTTGTGGCTCAAATCACACGGTTCCTCGAATTACCGGAACTCTACTGTAGTTCCATTTAAAGTTTTAACTATAGCATTAGATGTAATGTAAACCCTCAAATCTAGTACTTTGATGTAACCTAGAAATTAAGTAATATGTTGTAATTTAAGATACACAAACAGTAAATTGACCAGTTACACAAATTCAAAATCTTAAAACCCCAAGCCTCAATAATTTGCCCCAAGCAAACTTAATAATTTTAAATGAGAATGATAGACAAAAAGTAAATATTTAGAGATTTAAACAAGTGAAATTTTACAATAAAATAATATTCAAATAGATATTTTTTAAAAGACCCAAAATAACCTGATAGAATTCAGCTCCATCATGATTCCTATTTAGTTCAAGTCAATCTGTATATCCATAGATGCAAAAGGGCGGGTAGTTCAGATTTTTTAGTATGTTGTATATATAGGGGCACTATTTAAAATTCCAAGTTTTCGACCTCGGCCGTGCTCCGCAAACGCCACCGGTGCCGAAAAACCACAATTTTTTTGACCTAGTTCTAGTTTTTCAAAATTTTCAACATAAATGACTGGTTTGACAAAAAAATCATTCAGTCCTTTTTTAAAGAACAGTAAATTTGCCACAATGTAAAATGAAAACCATCTTCCTGAGGATAATACTTTTTGAGCACGGCCGAGGTCGAAAACTTGAAATTTTAAATAGTAGTTTTACAACATACCAAAAAATTAGAACTACCCGACCTTTTCAATCTATGCCCCCCTTGTGGGTTACAGATTGACTGGACTAATTGCACAAGAAGGCAAACAGAAACACTGATACGCCTTCAAGCGCCATTTTCTTTCAAATAGGATATAGTATCAGTGCATATCTAGTGAACAGATAGATCACATTCCAAGTATGTAACATTGTCCTGTACATACATGGATAAGTCATTGCATGGTCAAGGTTTAAACGTGTCTAGTCAATTATATATAATAACTAAGTCTTTTCTTTGCTTGTAAATTTAATTATGTTCTTCACAATATACATTTAAAAATGTGTGTGCTTAATGTGATTTCATCAATTACTGACCATTTCTCTTGTGTGTTTATTTTCAGATCCAAAACAGATTCCAAGTCTTGCTAATACTTTTACAACAGATGACCGGAGTCTCAGAAGACAGTGGGAGGTAACTAAATTAGTGCTATACTTTGAACATAAATACAAATATATTATAAAACAGTAATTGTATGATAATGGATTTCTTTACCCTCCAAAGTAGATGTAAGATCCTGACTCAGGTCCTCCTTCCTTCTTTCTATAACCTACACAAGTTTAAGCCCTCCTAGAGTTATTTTACTTTCACAATTACAAGCTTACCCTTTGTGCCCTAATGTTTTTTTTTCAAGCTCACCAATCATAGCACTTTGCATAGTCTATGTAATATTTTCCTTCTGCTACGTATTACTCGGAATCACAGTATCAACATATGAGTTCTCTTACTCTTTGCATATTAGTATTTTCACACTTTCCCTCTAGACATCTTCCTAATTTAAAACAACTACAATATTCAGTGCAGAATTTTCAACATAAATATTTTATTCATTTCCATTATCTTTGATGAGTAAATCGTTGGGTAAATTTTGTTAAAAAAGTTTTTTATTAATACAAGCGATGTTGTAGCCAAATATTGAAATGAACCATGCACATTAAAAAAAAATGTATATTTGGAAAAACAAAATAGATCAACTTTTCATTTTTACTAAGTCCTTTTGACAATGTATAAGACAAGTAATTAGATATTAAACAAGAGATTATAAACTGTAAGGATTAGCAGTGTAGGGAGATTGGTAATATACATACTCATATAATTATTATAGGAAAGAGTAGTTTAAGATTTACAAGAACAGAAAGTAGAGTGATGTTGTGTAACTCTGCAAAATATGTTACAATTGCCGATAGAAGCAAGGCACACTTAAGAAGCCTAGTTGTTATAAAAGGGTCCTACTTATCTAGATACAGGGCCAGAGATCCATAACCCCCCATTCCAAGGGATCCCAGGTACCGTAGAGGTGTCCATACTCTGCCATTGTTCTCTGAGAGAGGGTCAGGACATTGTAATCAATGAGCAGTTTCCGTACGACAAGAGGACGACCAAGAGATCCGCGGTGCACCATATCCTATCCATTTCCTGATCACACTTATATTCTTTGAATTGAAGCCTTCACTTCTCAGGAACGACCCAAGTTCATCCACGTATCCCACATCCTTGACAACAACGGGACCATACCTACCCCAGCATTGTTTGTCCACAATCACATTGAGGCGGATACTTTTGATACTGTCATCCTTCCAAAGGCATGGTCAGACGTGATGGACACATCTTCGTTAGAACATTTAGGAGTTTGGACAGCTGTGCAAACTTTAATCACCATTTACTTAGAGATAAGAATACATATAATGAATAGGGTAGTACCTCACAGGGATTTTCCCCAGCTTTAGCTAATGTCGGGGATGACATTTTTTCTGGAGAGGGTGTTAAGATTAGTAGTGTTGGGTTAGGTATTATATACATAGTCATATAATTTCTATAGGAAAGAGTAGTTTAAGATTTACAAGCCCCAATACAAGAAAGTAGAGTAAAGTTGTGTAACACTGCGTAATATGGTGCAATGGCTCACAGAAGCAAGGCACACTTAAGAAGCCTAGTTGTGCTAACCCAGTATGCTACAAAAGGGCCCTACTGACCTAGATACAGGGCCAGTGTTTTGTGAGACAGCCAGAGGCTCTTTTGGTTGGAGTATCAACATTCGACAAGAGGGTGCCACAGTTGAAGCACTGAAAGGGTGAGCAAACAGATTGTTAATATTCATTCTTAAAGCATTTGTGTTTTGGTTGTTATTAAAGTAGAAGCCCGTTCAAGTGGGGTATTGCGTAACATGGCATAGCTATTTTGGGTGTTTCGTCTTGGGATATAATTGATATGGATGATTATACAATCAACCTTTGTAGTAATTAAGGAATCAGTATATGTTGTTTAGTATTGTAAAGTTTGTAAGTCTTATTATCTACACATGAACTTCATTGTAAAAGTACTATCGAATAACGACTGAACGACTCGATTATAAAATATAAATATTGTAAAGATGGCATTAGTTTCTGGCTTTATTAGTAGATCTAATTCCCTTCAACTCTAACAATTGGTGTACAATTAGTCTTACTTTGAATGGCGCATCAGCCGGGAAATAATAGCAATGTGAGCGGCCTTGGGACAAGGTCAGTGTCGAACAAAGTTAGCAGTCATAGCTGCAGG
>JAGFPH010000225.1:257411-283928 GCA_018207615.1 Philaenus spumarius | reverse complement strand
TTAATTATATTTGTTTGTAGATACATTAGAGTCCCGCTAATTGGGACCGAACACTGTTTGGATTAGCAGGAATTCAGAATAGGCGGATTTCATAAATAATATCAACGTATTGACATGTTAATGGGTAAATAATGTGCGGAGACATTAAATAAGTCCACATAATTAAATTGAATATGTAATTCAGTTATAAAATATAATTTTGTTTTTGTTATAAATTATAAGTTGTAAAAGAGTTTAATTAATATTAAAATGAATTGACAATTAAGTAACTTGGTTAGCGATTAGAGCTTTTCTGCAGTGGAAAAAGTTATGAACAATTTAAAAATAAAAGACAGTTCTTCATGTAGTTTGCCTGTGATGACTAACTCAAGGTCAAGGTCAAAAAATCTTGTCGAACGCGAATCGTAACTCGAAAGAGTTAGTAGACATTTAGACTCCATAGATACGAGACGTTGTGGAACTATTCATCAAATCAGCCTTGAACAACCCAGGAGTGAGCAATCCGACATCTGGACCAACAGGACCCAACGCCATCCTACCCTGGATCCTGAGGGAAGAACGCAACTTCATGCTAAGTACAGGAAAGCTCAGAAATTTTATTTAGTAATTTTTATTTTTAAATTATAACTTTAACTAAACTCTTGGGGAAACTCTAGATTCATAATTAAAGGCTTGTTTTAATATAAAGTAAATTTAGGTTAACGAAATGAAATAATTTTATTATGATATAGTAATTTGAACGGGTACACTCACCTTGTTTTTCATTGCCGAAAAGAGAATAAAAAGAAATTTATATAAAATATACGATGGAAATCTAAAATTAAAATTCATGATAAGGATTGATATATGTTTGATATATATACATGAAGATGTTAGCAAGTAAGAATATATCTAAAATAATATAATTTGCGTTTTGTTAAGAAAAATAAAAGAAGAAACTTTAAGTGTAAAAGAGATTGAGTTTTAATTTCATCAAAACCAACTGAATGGATTTTGAAATATAAGCGCAAAATTTAAATTAAATGCATTTCATTAAATCAAGCTAAGGAGAGTAGAATCAAATTAATTAAAAATAAACGGTCAAGTGCTCTGACCGAATTAACAAGTTTAAAGTATATGTAATTTTGCAATCATAAAATTTTATTCTTTATAACCGTCCCATGACGGCACGACTTCGAGAAGAGTCATTTCAAATTAAAATCCAGTAAAGTAGCTAAAAGTGTCAAGTTAAATAATTATTCAAACCAGCCGCATATCCTCAAGGAGAACCCAGGTAAAGGACAAAGTAAGCAAATAGTGATAATTAGGCAATTAGATGTTAAGAGATCCTATTTATTAGTGCTTTTTGTGGCGAGTTTTTGAGGTTGTATCAATGAGACACGGTTAAAAAGGTGGAGGGTAACGGTATGGTCTTGAGAGCCGGACTGTGAGTTCGTCTCAAGGTGTTGCACATAATAGGGAGTCTTGGGAACTTTGTACATAAATTTTGTTGGATACAGGGAGTAATGTATCATGTGTGAGTGGCACATTTGGGAGTTTTACTACACCGCTGGAGGTCGATAACATGATTTTGACATCAGCGGATTGCGGGCAGATAATGGTTACAGGAAGGGCAACGTTGTTACAGAGTGTACCGTATGTATAGGCAGTATATAAGCAATCTGGCGTGTGATGTGATATTAGGGAATGATTCCTTGATATGGCGAACAAGTCGTTAAATAAGGTGGAAGTTGCTGCAGCTACAAGGTTCATGTGTAGCTCTTATAAGACTAACAAACTTTACAATACTAAACAACATATACTGATCCCTTAATTACTACAAAGGTTGACTCTATACCTAATCATGTTAGGCTCAACACTTCTCAAATGTGCTTCAACTGGTGGAGCCTCATGGCACCCTGTTGTTGAATGTTCAAAGGTTGGTACTAATATATTAGTAGAATATGTTTGTACCTAAGCCTTCAGTTTTGATTCACGCGATGCCTTGTTCCACTCTTCGACCTTGTGGCCTCGCATTATGGACTACTTCTCTTCGCTCACAGGGTACAAACTCGGCCGCTGAGCCTCGAATCAAAAGGTGCTCACACATGGATTTAAACCGGTACTATTATGGTATTTTTCGTTTTGATCGATTTTTGGGACCCAAGCGAGGTTATAAGGTATAAAAACAAAATGTGTAAAATAATATCCTACATTTATTTTTTTTTTTAGATAAAACTCTAAAAAAGTTTTATTTTTGTATGAAAAAACTAAAAAAATAGTTAATTCTTTTAAAAAAACATGCTTCTGGTTGTTGGATTTTTTTGGCTAACTAGTCCCATGAAACGGCTATCATGTTGTTGTCGACCATCAAGTAGTAAGGAGAACAAACTGTGCTTTCTGTGATTGTAAAAAGAAGTATCAAAAGTAGTCTCTTTGGCTATCTTTTGAATTAAAATTGTAGAAAATAACTTTTTGTTCAACAATTTAACTTAATGAGTCTGTCGAATAAAAAATAAGCAAAAGCTATAACTTAAAATTTTAAGTCATTACTTAAAACCGCGTGAATAAAAATAAACAATAACTAGTTCTGAAAGCTTTGTCTAATCATTTTAAGCTTTGAATAATTTTCCTAGCTAAAGCGTAAAATAAAGTGAATAAAATGTAGCTAAAGCTAAAATTATTAAGCGCAAGCTTGAATATATTTCAGTATGCCCACCTGGTGACTTGAAGCTGGTGACATATGAACTTCCCACACAAACCGTTTTACAAAATAATAAATGTGCTACTATATTTTATTTATAGTTGGTGCAAGGAATATTAAATACAAATATTCAATAAAAATACTGCCACCCAATTAAATAAACACCATACAATTATTTATATGTAGGATATAGAGAGATAAATTTTAGAATGCTATTTTGTTAATTAATTCTGATGTATTATTTATCTTTTGCTTATTATTTATACATTACTTTAGGTTTATTTATAAGCATATTTTTATAATTCTCACTACCACATAATAACTAAATAAGCAAGAACATGACTATACAATACCAACGTGGGTGCATCATTTGTAGTATGGTGGTTTAATTGTGCTTAGCAGTGATTTCAAAACTAAAGTTTTAAGAATTGAAAGGCTGTTAAAAAAATCACAAAAAAAATCAAAATCCCAAAGGACCAGGAGTTGTAAAACAGTTGACAAACAAAATTATGCATCGTATGGAAATTGAAGAAAAATATAAACCTGTAGTTCAAAGCTACTACATCAAACAAAGATTATTTTATTCAAATGAGGTATAAATCAACATGCAAGTTTACTTGCCAAAAAACGTAAAGCAAAACTCCAACTTCAAATACTTCAAAAGTTTCAAAGACTGATGACATAGGATAGGCCATAACATATTTTAACATTGTACAGGTGAGTTTTATTATTGTTGTAATTGTTACTACAAATTGCCTTGTATTAACATAGTTAAATATTTCTCATTTTAGTCTTTTTTTTAAATTTTGTTTGATTGTATTTTTATTATTATTATAAATTAAAATGTATACCGTGGTTATATTTTTTTCTCATTTTATTCTGTAAAAAGTATTAAATACAAGTTTAATGAGTGCTTTTTAGTTATATGATTTAAAATGTATTAGGCCTACCATGATAGCTTTTTATTTTTTATTTTAGTCAGTAAAAATATAAATTAAAATTTGTACCGGTATGATTATACTTTTGTTATTATTGTTACCGTAACTGAAAATTAATGACATAAACATAATGTTTTTGAAATGGGTAAGATATTTTCATACCATTACAAATGTTAAAATGTGTAACTTAAGTATCATTTTAAAAACTGCAACTCCAAAAAATAGTTTAAGACATCTATTTAAAAAAATATGAGGTGACTTGAACGACGAAACATACTCTCCCGCGGTAGCGCGGCTATTTTGTATTGTACTACAGTGACGTCACTGGACAGGGAATGGTGCAGGGGTTCGAGTTTGTTTACATGACTATGAGGTAACCTTTAGTACCTGCAAACCTTGCGTTACTCGTACATTAAAAAACATCAATACCGGTAATTTATAATGCAGTATTAAAAAAAATATATTTTTAACTAACAAATAAAATTACTTTTAATTATTACTTGAAAAAGGTCGTTATTATAGAATTAATTTATAGTACAAACTTAAAAATGATTTTACAAAAGGTCCTTTGAATGTTCTTTAAGTTTTGTTTTATCTAGATCTATCTAGAGACCTTGAGTTGCATATTCGCCCTTTTCTACTCCACGAACTTTTAGATCGCCATTCAATCTTTTTATAAAAATCCATATATTAAAATTAATTTATATATTTAGACATTCGTCTTTTTAGCAAAATATTTTTTTAGAGCATAAGAAATTTGAAAACAAATTAAAGTCAAATATAAAAAAATTTCTTATTTGCCCTTTTAGTAAAACACAGTATACGGTACTTAATAATGTTGTAAAATTAATGATACTGTATATTTCTTGAAATAAGCCTTAAATCTTACTATGCACATTGTTATCCCATTAATACTAAGTACCAGGAGACCGAGCTAAAGCTCGATTATAAGCAGGGCTATGATTTCAATAATAAATATTGGATTATTGAGTTTTGAGGTTAGGCCTATAACATTAAACAACTAAATAAAGGGTATATACAACATTAGGATTACCTGTAATAAAAATACAGTTTAAAGGATTAACTATAATCTCAACGCTATGCCTCAGAAATAAGTCAGGCCTAAATTAAAGTTTAATATTTCAATATCGATTTAGGCCTAGGGCCTAGTTCGCTCACGTCAATAACTATTATTGCAAATTTCCGTGAACATCGTTTAGGTTAGGCCTATAACATTAAACAACTAAATAAAGTGTATGTTTATTTAGCAGAAGTATTCGTTGCCATGGTAACTATAAATAGATACAACATTTAGGCTTACCTCTAATAAAATATACAGTTTAAAAGAAAGCAGATGATTATTGTAATGGCATTGAAAACATTTGCATCAGCTGTGCTTTGTATTGTTTAAAATGGACAAATTTCACTTTTTAATTTAATAAAAAGACGTAGAAAACGAATTTTCCCAGACTGGTGACCATTTCCAATCGATTTCTCGTGGCCAAAAGCCCCATATAAAATCAAAAAATGAAAAATCCTTAGACGGAGATTCCAGATCCATTTAGCAGACAAACAATTATCTCTCGCTTTAGAAGATAAGATTTAATATTTTATTTCTTTGTACAGATCACACTTTGTTTATCACAGATTGTACTGGAATTTCAAAGAAAAATCAAATTATTATCAAAATATTTTACAGTTTTGGTTTGGTTGGTACACCCGAAATGATAGGCTTATAAACATTTACTTGATGAAGTACTAAGAAGTAAATAGTAACACAAAAAGCACATTATTAATGTCTATTAACATTTATAAGATAAATATTTTCATTTTAAAGCTACATTTTTGTATTCCGTTGTAGTTTTTGTAGTGACTGCGCTGATTTCTCAGTGCCTGGATAAAAATATTTTTATTTTGCAATAACACATGTTTTCTCCCGCCAGAATATTACCAAGGCGGCAAAACTTGGCGGTAATTTCTCCCGCTTTCTAACCTTGCTTACATTTACGTAATTAATAAAGATATTATATTATTTATATTTGAGTTTCCTAGAAGTTTATAGCATGTGTTAAAGTAATACACCGTTTTCAAATGTTTCTAAAAGTAGAGTTATTTAGAACAAGCATTGTTATGCAACTATATTCTTCTCGAATAATTGATTTACTAGATTCCCGCCATCTGGGAATCGACCTTGTCAATTGTGTCATTTCAAGTTGTGTGGTAGAAGTGTTATTCATTCAGTCCAAGTGGAAGTCGGGCGTAGTTGTTTACAAAGTGTGAAGTGTTTAATAATTAAGGAAAACAATGGTTCTTTCTGGGGAAGACGAAGATGACATTTTCAAAAAATTTAATGCTTTGTGTAATGATTTAAATATGGATAGGGAAGCAGCAGACGAAGCCTGGCAAACCTTTGATGGTATTCGACAAAACTGCACTTTGGAGGTAATTAAGAATTTGTAATTGTGTTTTATTTATTTATAAAAATAATATTTTGTATTAAATCTCCAGGAAAACACTGTGAATGCATTTGGATCATGAAATTTATAAATATAACGCAAATTTATTCATATAGCCTAGTTTAGGTTAGGTTATTGATTTTTATAATTGAACATGTAGTTATTCAGCTGTGTTCAATTGCATATTGCATATTTAGGGTTAAATCTAACCTAAGATGTGTTAATGTTGTTTTTCTAAAAAATATAACATTTTAGTGTAAGTGTTGATTATTAGCAGCATGCTTAAGTTGTATGATTAGGCTTAGCCTACTTAGGCCTATAACTAAAGATTTAACAATGCAGATGGTTATGACCAATACCTAACTAAAATTGAGGAAAACCCTTAAAGATATTCGGCGCAAGTTTACTATTCGACCTATGGCAAACAGAAATACAAGAATAATAAGAAAAAGACCTAAAAGGTTCTAACCTATAGTATTTAGTCACAGTATGTTTACCTGTATTCAACATTTAACAGTAGCATGTAAAACAACATCGTTGTCTGCAAATAGTAAACTTAAGCCAAGCTTACTTTGTCTCTTTTTGTATATTACATTTTTTATTTAAAACTTGCTAGACAAATTAAACCTACAATGCCGAGGCTACCTAAAAATAACAAAACCTGAATATAAACTAACTTACGAGTCACAATATTTCTAGTTTGTAAACATATTATGTAAGATGGGACTGTACAAACTTTTTTAAGATGGGATTTAACTTTCTTCCTAAAACAAACTCTCAATAACAAATTTAATTATAGGGCGTATGCTGTAATTTTGCCAAATAAACTTTTATGACTTTTAAAAAAATGTATTTTAATTCTTGTTTTGTAGAAAAAAGGTTGTTCGTCACCTGTATCACTATTTACATTGAACCATTACTGTACATTAAATTTTCTAGGGAATAAAAATTGCTCCTGACATTATCTAGCTGAACAAACTATGACTAATTTGACAACTAAATGTTAAACATAATTGGGGTAATATATTAATTAAATATGATAGCCTATATATTTGCAGATAATTACCTTTTTATAGAATAGAGTATAGTGGTGTCAATCTAAGCACATTGTAACTGATTTTGTTGACCTTCCTAAAACAATATAGCCTAATGTCATTTCATACAAAATCAAATCTGTGTAGGTCTGTCTTTAAAAGTCAATACCGGTAGTAACGGAAACGCGTTGCATTTTGTTAATCAAGCGAAGTTCTTGGGTTTAGACATAGATCAGAAGTTGAACTGGAAAATACATGTCAAATGAGGATTGCTTGTTTTGCTTTGAAAATGGCTAAAAGTATGTTTGATTTGCAAACACTTAAGGCTATATATTATGCTCAATGCTTATTCACACATGAGATACAATGTGGTATTGTGGGGGAACTGTTCAGCTGAATCGGTACTTCGCATAATGCGGTTTCAGAAGTGGATGGTACGGACAATGCTTCACCGAGGAAGAACGTTTTCCTGCAAGAAGGCTTTTGCCGAGCTGCTGATTTTGACTTTCCCATTCATATATATTTATGAAGTTTGTAAATACGTAAGAGAAAATGGGCAATCTTTTATTACTCTTGATAGGGTACATAATTACTCTACCCGAAATAAAAATAAGTTTGTCAAGACGTCCCATAGACTTAAAGTGATGTTTGAAAAAAGTCCTAAATATGCGGGTGCAGTTCTCTATAATAGTTTGCCCCAACATATCGGATCAATACATAAATTATTAAACAAATTTAAAACTGTATTAAAAGCATTTTTAATTGATAATTCAATTGATGAATTTATGACACGGAGACTAAGGTTTGTGTTTGACATTCTTAACCATTGTATAGGCCCTAGTTATATTTATTTTTATTACTCCTATTGAACATGTCGTTGTTTTTGTGTTTTAATATTGAATGTTGTTGTTATGGTATTTAATATTTGTGTCACTGTTGTTCGAATTTGTATTAATGTGTAATGTGAATGACGTGACTATGCAATATTGTATTGCAAATAGACAAAATTAAATTGAAATTGAATTCTGATTTCATGCTGGGAATGTTATGTTCATGCTAATTTTGAGTAGTCTTTAGTCACAGTATGTTTACTTGTATACAACAGTTAACATTAAAATGTAAAACAAGGTTGTTTTTTGCAAAAATATCAGCCGAGGGTCGTACAGTAAATTTACGCCAAAAAATATAAAAATTGTATGTTTAGATTGATACTATATTTTTGTTTACTAGGCCTACATGATTATAGGCTATATAAGAATTTGTTATGTATACAGCTTTACAAATTGCCAAGCAGCTATGACATAAAATATGGCTTCACACATAGTAATAAACTACATTTTATTAATGCGTTTATAAGGCCCCTTTTATGCACGCGTTCGCGTTTGATCGAACACCGCGTTTTCAGTGGTTGCATTTTTCACGCATTTTCCCTGCATGCGCGTTGCATATGCCCCACCCGCAGTGCAATGCAGACAATGTTGTGTAGTGTGGAGGATCCAGTAGTTCTTTACTGCGGTTACAATTTACTTAGGAAAAAACGTAAAAAAAATAGAATTAACATCCCGTTAACAGTAGTAGGTACATAGATGGTACGTACACCAATTTATTGGGACAGTTATGGGAGGACAATGAAAATTAACAACAAACAGTCTATAGATTGACGACATGTAGTAAACAGGCTGGGCCTCTACACCGCCACTGCGTGATCTGGCTTGGTACCCCTCCAGGCGTACGCCAAAACGCTGCACTGTGAATAAAAGGTTGCATCTGGACTAAATGTAGTTTGTAAATGCGGTGTTCGATCAAACGCAAACGCATGCATAAAAAAGGTGCCTTACTGGGCATACATATAAATGTGGTACTTACGTATTATACGGAGGTCACTATTTTTTTAAACGTTGCTAGGTTAGGTATTGTTTTAGTAAACAACAGAAATGCAAGAAAAAATAGCCTAAAATTCTAACCTATAGTAGGCCTGTTTAGTTGCTAGGTTACTACTAAAAATAGTATGTAATAAAATACGTTTAAAAATAGTGGCCTCCATATAATATGTAAATACCATAAATTTTAATGTTTTGGTTGATGATATTTTTATTTCATTTACTATTATATAGGCCTATATGTTTCTATAAGTTACTATGTATTAAATACGTTAATTTGTGTATAGTTTTACAAATTAAAGTATAGGCTAGCCATGAGCTATATGTGATGATTTCATGTGTAGTAACATTGCATAATTTGTTCAACATGTTAATGAATTGCAGGTTACAAATTTGATGTTAAGTGACAATAGGCCTATTTTCTTTTTTTAAATTGTATGTAATAAATTTATAAATATATTATACGTAGTTTATTTAAGACTTATAGAAATAGAATTTCAAACATTACGATTACAAACATGCTAGATCATTTTCCTGCTAATATGTGGTAACTCTTACACAATATTGTGAGGAGGCGTATTATAAATTTTACCCGTTAACTACCAAATTATATGTTAGCTATCACTTTTAACCTAAGTGCGCGTAACAATGTATGACAAGCCTAAACATAACATTTTCTCTTTGTATTGGTCACAGTACCTATGTAGTAGGGTATCCTGTTCGTTAATAAGTCCATCAGTGACAATATGCATAAAGTTGATACCACTACTTTATTTTACTAAAAAATTGTATTAGTTGCTATGATCTCAGTATGAGAAATATACTATACTGTATTTTTGCCAAAATTTTATCCAAGCTAACCTTACCTTTAGCAAAGTCACCTCTTTGCAACTTAAAATTTTTAAAATCCGGGCTGATGATCTTAGCAAACTAACTTCTACCAGTTTTAAAAGTTTTATTTAACTAGGTAAAATAATGCTCTTGTCAAAACCTAAAACACCCCTAATTTATTGAATTTAATGTCATGTAATCATAATGCAGTCGTTTTATTATAGATAAAACACAAACCTTTTACTGTTATATTATATTTTATGAATTTTATATTGTGAAACAGTATTTATATTTTATATAATAATATAATAATAATAATAATAATTGCATTTATTAAACCTTACACAATAACAATAACAAAATACAAAAAAAATTAGTATTTTCTTACAATTAATGCAAACTATGGCATGACCGTAGTCGTCTGCCAGAGTAGCGATTGTCTCTTATCTCAAGTCCAATACACTTTGCTTATTTACAATATTTACTTAAGTATTAAACTCAACCTATACAATAAAGTTAACTCTTCCTATCTTAGGGCCTATTTGAGCAAACTCAACATAGCTTTTATTAAAATTAAAGTAAATATTTTGTTTAAAGAAAACTAAACTAAACATTGATCTATTATTGCCTACCAGCAAATTATATTTATATCTATGTCTAACAAATTATTTACTTTGTTACACAATAGGCCCTACATATTCTATTCCTTAGGGCTAAGTATATTTACCAAATAGCACATACAAATACTTTTTTATTTATATTTTATGTTACCTGTGTTTGAATTGAGGGTTGTATTCTTTAGATTGATTGTTTTTATCTGGTGCATTTTTTTTTGTTGTGATTCTTACAAGTAGGCTATAACAATTTTGAATTTGTTCTCTAATCCTGCTCTGATGTATAGGTTTCAGAAGCTACACTAAATCTTAGTGTGCTTCTTATAGAATGAAATTGCCAATGATCTAGGTTTTAAAAGTATAAATACTACCTGACCCGTGCGAATATTTCGCAAGTTAGGAGTAGGCCTACTTACCTGATTTAATAAACCTATTACCTTTAGATTTAAAATTAACTACTCTAACAATAATTATTATAGGTTCTTTAATTGGTTATGAATTAAGAATGTATAAGAATAATTTTTATTATTTTCCTTTATTAAATTATTTTTCTGGAATAATATGGTTTACCCCCATATTCTCAACTTTTTTTTTTACTAATTATTCATTTAAGTTTTCATTAATTTTTTCTTCAATAAGTTATTTTTTTAGTATTGATTTAATTTCTTTAGGTTTTATTATCTTAAGAATTTGGATTAGATGCTTAATGGTTATAGCAAGATTTATGATTAAAAAAAATAACAATTATCCATTAGCGCTGGAATACATTTTTTTTTAATTTTGTCGTTTTTACATAATCAGATTAAAGATGTTATAAAACACTAAAATAATGCAAAATTGACAAATTTTAGTTTTTGAAGAATTAACCGTTGCCATATAGCAACGCTAGGCGTTTCTAGTACCTAATTTTATATCACCCGTCACTTTGTAATACAAAATTTGTTGAATCGTCCTAAACGTTGTAAAAAGCTGAAATGATGGTTTGTTTAAAAAATTATAAATAAACAACAATATATTTTCAAACATTAGTTTTTAATTTAAAATCAACCACAGGCATATATGACGACACTTTTACAAAAATTTTACAATGTTCAAATAAAAAAATAATAGTGCAATAATTGAATGATCAGTATAAATCTTTTCAAAATAATTAAAAATTTCTAGATTCACAAAATTAGATAAAAGTACATAACATTAAAGAAAGTTACAATAATGAGTGTTATTCAAATAACTAACGAGTATGAAATGAAATAAAACAATTCAAACATAGTACAATACATTTTGAACACATATAGTCTTAACTATTGACTTACTTCCAATTCCTGTACATCTCTTTTTCTTTTTCTCTCCGGTATTTTGAACGAAGTGATCAAATCGATCAAATTGCAAGGAATCCGATAGACAAGAGAAGCAGATTTTCTCCTAACTCATTCTGGCAGTAGGCCTACTTGGTATTTTTTTTAAAATAATCATTGGTCAGTTCTCTTCAAAAGTCTAATTGAGATATATTTTTTTTAATGTTTTGCTATACAAAATCCAGCTATTATACACTGCTACATCAAAAACTCATGTAGTGGCCAGTACCATTTTTTTTTGCCACAAACTCAAATTCTGTATGTACTGAAATTATGGTCCATCTGCTCCGTCCCTCCCATGTATGAATTGTATTTAGATATTACTTTTGGTCTCGATACCTTCACAACTCGTTAATGTTTTTGAGAAAGTAGTTTTATTTGTCCTACTTCTTGTGTGCCGCACGATGTCGATATAGTGGTTACTACTGAATTATCCTTATAACGTACGTATAATAGGCCATTTTTCTTTTCTAAGTATCCTCTCTCTGTCCTTGAAAATTACTTTTTGTTTAACATCGGACAGTTTGCCGGAATACGGTTAGAATGTATCGTTCCAACTGCAGAGTAACCCCGAAATTTAAAAAAGGAAAATAATGCGGCACACGAAAATAAATTGTCCATAAATATAGCATAATGTACCTCTTTCTTATCCTCAGGCAACTCATCTAATAGCACCAATAATGGACTTGCAGCTTTATCAAAAGATAACTCTTAAAAGGTGTGTCTTTGTTTTCGGAATCCTCATCTGTGTCAATGTTTTGGTCAGTTGGTTCAAGAAAAACCTCACCTTCTAAATCATCATTCAAAACTATGTCAACTGCCTCCAACAGTGATAGTCCTTGTCTGCAAAAAACAAAATGACAGTTTTACAGACTTCTTACTGGTTGAATGTGCTTAACTTTACCTACAAAACACTCCAATACAACCGTATGTAGGCTGTGTGGCAGGAGGTTTAGTGTGACGTTACAAGTTTTGCCATTTGGCAACGAACGGCTACAATGGATTAAGTAAATTACGTTGGTTTAATTTGATTGATTTGTGTGATATATTACACTTGCATATAGAATGTAAACAATGTAACAGCTGTCATGTTAGTTAAACAGATTGTTAATAGATGGCACCTTTCATTAGGAACCATATGAACTTTCATAAAAAAAAAATTAATAAATTTTGTAACGGTAACATGCATTTTAAGCTGTTTGTCTATTTTTCGTCAATAGCGGAAAACATAAGCTTTAATTTATTTGATGAAGAATTAAGGGAGATATCGCTTAGCGACAAAAAAACACTTTTGAGAAATAATTTATAAGGATTATATTAGTGTTATATGAGCTTTAGGAGTAATTAATAAAGCCAATGTAACCGTTTAGGTTATTCTTTTTACACTCACTTCAAGGTCTATTAACCATTTAAACAAAGGATATAAAAAATGCTGTTTACTTAAATTTACTACAGCTTGAGAACAATAGATTCGTTACAATGAAACTTTTATTAATACTGTTCCAATTAATTACAGTTGGTGGGAGGGGGGGGGTCATAATTATGTAAAAAAATCGACATTTAAATTTAGGCAATTAAGTTTGTTAAAATTGTACAAAAATAGGTAAACAAAATCAGAACAGACAAATAAAATGATAATTCTATATTCTGTTTAAAATAAGAACAGATAAAGGCTGACTTGACCTCTTTAAATCAAAAGTAAAGCCAATGAGTCAACGAGTTTGAAAGCTGAAAGTAGCCTACCTTCCTTCCTTCTTCAAACAAGTTGTAAATTAATTCACACAAAATTCTACCTACAAATGCGCTCGTACTTTTAGCTAAAATTTTATTGAAAGAGTTCTTGTCATATAGACAAGATCAATTTTCAGTTTTCACATTTTTAGGGTAATGTACTTTAAAAAAGAAAAATAATATTTATAGGATCAGTTTTTAACCGTCACGGTAGGCCTATATTTTCTCCAGAATAGATCCATAAAAGTAAAAAGACTAATTTGATAAATTTATAAAGTATGTTAACCTGCATATATGTTCCAACAATTGAAAATAAAAAAAACACTTTTATTACCAAAGCTTGATAATCCAACAAACAAAATCTTATGGTACCTACTATAAAAAATTGTAATATAGTTCCGAAAGTATTGCAACTAAAGTTTTGAAAAAAAAGCTATGTTTTTAGAATAAAACAAATTATTTACCTCAAAAGTATATATAGCAGATCCAAACTTATGTGAAAAAAGGATAAAAAATGTTTTTTCATTTATGCGCTGAACGCTGTTTGGAAGCTGCAATGTTCTTTCGTTGGTGATTACCACTAATGTACAGTAAGCAAATATTACCCAGATAATCTTTTCTTGCTTGTATTTTTTTGAAGTGATTCCTTTTCTTTTGTAATCTGGCCACGTTAGAGAACTTAATTTTGTTCAGGATCATTTTTTTTGCAACATTCTTTTAAGGAAAGTAATTTATATGACTATACAAAATGTGTTGATTTCAAATTTATGTCTGTTACAGGGAGATAAACTTCACTGGTTAGGATGTGCATTGTATGTGGCATGCAGAAATTCTGCAATTCCTACAGTAGGAGGAAAGGTAGGAACTCTAGTCGAAGGAAATCTTGTAAGTCTTACACGACTACTTAGGCTGTGCAATTTAAGGTTAGTATTATCTTGAATAATTCAAAAGTAGTTAATTTTTTGTGGATGTGTGGAAGGAGATTATAAGTAAAGTTATAAAAGTATTCTTCGAACTGAAAAAAAGATGCAATTTTCAAACTATTTTAATTTGACTGTTAATCAATAATTTTAACAGTTACAAAACACTTACGAGAAAGAGTGGAAATATTGAATTAATATAATTTATTAGTTAGACTACCGGTACACTATTGTAACAATAAACATTTTTACTATGTACTTGAACATGCCTACTTGAAGTTATTACTATAAAATAAACCTTGAGCTACTTAATTGATTGAACTATATATAATACATGTAATCCTTATTTTATAATTTAGTTTATTCATAGCCTTCAAATTTAATTCTAGGTGTTTAGAAATTATAAAAATATATCACACCAAATGGATGAGTTGATTATCCTGTCCCACTTCATGTAGATTTGTGCTGAACCTTCATAATAAAACTCTAATGTAGCACCTAGAAAATATGTTAGGAGATTCCTCTTAACAAAATAATGAGCTGCTTTTGTTTAGAAAAATATCCTGTATAACTGGCAGGTATGTGAGGTGGCGGAGATTCTTTACCTGTGTAATGATCTCAAAAGAGTATGTATGGCATTTGCCGATTGCGGCATAATTCTAACATTTTATTTGATAATTTTGTTGATATCTAGCAGCGGGATCTTGGACTAAATAATCTTCCTAAATGCTCACGTTTGATGCGGTAGCCGTGATATTATTGTTTGTTAAATATGAGAAGAGTAGTTTACGTTGGTGGTTATTTGTGGTTTTTAGTAGTGTTTGTTCTACATTTATAAATATGAGTGTGATTATGTCGAATTTTCATTTCAGAGTGAAGATATTAGGAACGAGATAGTTGAAGATGATTGTAGTGATAATGAAGGCGATGTGATGGGTTTTGGTGAAGAGGGTTTAGAAAGTGAGAATGAGAATAGTGATGAAAATAAAATTTATAATTCTTTCAGTAGTGACAATTCAGTTTATACCTTTAATGCTGTATCGAACAATTCGCATTTAATCACTTATTAATCCTTTTTAGATAAATTATAATGCCAGTTATAGGCCTATAACACAGTGATATTCATATTTAAATGTAAAAGTAATAGTATTAATAATTTAACAAAACATCAAGTTCTTCCCTTTTTTACAACTTCTTGTTTCTGAAAATTGATTTTAAATATTAAAATTACAACATTTCAATAAAACTTACATCCATACCATTATAATAACAAAATATACACATAAATACACACACATGCAATTTAATATCTGCTATGCTCATTTATTCATTCTTATTTAATTGTCCTTAGCCAGTACAATTAAATTAAATGTGTTTGTACTCATTTGTCTAATAGTAGGCAAGAAACTCCCCCCCCCCCCAAGAAGAAGAAAAAAGCTTTGAACCTCAGCAACTGCTTTAATTTGTTTTTAGAAACATTGACTTCCATTGTTTCTTTAAAGTTTTTAGGGAGTTTGTTTTCAAAACGGACTCCAATCTCAGATGGTAGCTTGTCGAAAGCTTTTAATCTGTGCTGTTTGCCACGGAAGTCATCTTTATGATGCAAATTGTATGTATGCACATCAGTGTTTCGAGTCACAGAACTCTTATAATTGTAATGTAAAATTACATAAAAAATGTATATACAGGGAAAGGTCAAAATAAATAACATTTTAAATGTATTTCTACAAAAATCAAGATGGCCCAAACAAACCATAGTTCTTACTGCTCACATGTTTAAACTGAAAGACCCTTTGGGTCATTTCCTTTGTTGAATTACAAAGTAATTCCATAATTTAGGTGAGAAGAGAATAGACCAAAGTATGCTAAGTGCAAAATTCTGTAAGTAACCTAATGTTATGAGGTTTCCAAGTGAAACTTCTAAGACTATGCACATAAACACACCATACGAACAGAACCAAACAGAAGAGAAACAAGTTTTACAAGTGTTCCACATATTTGAGGTCGGGCTACGTATTTTAAATATCCAAAGTTTCAAGAATTACACACCTCGACAAAATTCTAAAAGAAAAATCTTAATTGTATTTAAATTGTTTTTTTTTTTAATACATGAATTAATAACATTTTGAAAAAAACATTAATACCGTATGCTTCTTTTATAATCTGTTTTTTAATCAAGCATATTCTGTGCACACAAAAGGTGAAGTAGTTTGCAGATTGCTACATTTTGTTCATAAAATTTATTTTTCCAGAAAATAGTTTGATTGTTAATGAAATAATTAAGACTTCTTTATTGTTTTGTGTTTCAGTTTAATACAGTTCTTTAGCAAAATCAAGAAATGGGCTGACATGGCAAATTTATCACTTGAGTTTCGGAATAAAATTAGCCGTTTGGAACGTAATTTTGCAGTTTCTATGGTAATATTCAAAAAGTTTCAACCAATTTTCCATGATATGTTTACTGTTCCAACTAATGACAACTCAAGGAATGCAAAAACCAAAAAACAAAGGTAAAAGTTTATATAAAATACTTTATAATTTGCTAAGTTGTTTATCGACAAGAAGTTGTATTATACAGAATCTTTTCATTATTAATTTATCTACTTTATTCTTAATATTTGTTGTTTGAAATAGTTTATTCATGCTATATTGAAAACTTTCTTGGGTAGTTTGCAAACTCTTTGGCGATCAACATATTCTTTTTAATAATAAATTCAGTTATCACTCTTTAAAAGCTAAATAGTAACTTATAACTTAAAAGGTATTTTTCAAACCTCAAAGTTGTTTAGTAGTGTATCATTTACCTACTCCAACCAGCTTTCACTATTTCTAACGTTGTATCGTAAATTTCATATACATATATATAAATATATATATGTATATATATTGTAACATTTATAACATTAGGCGTTATAAAAATAAAAAATTTGTAAATATAACTTGTAAAGAAAAATTTGAAATCTAGAAAGTATTCTAAGTTACAAAATAAAAAGAAATATTCAATTTAATAAAATGATTATATGTGAACTATCTTTTAATTATTACTCACTTTATTATTTAACTTAATTAAAAACACTCTTTATTTAATCTACTTTACTTTAAAATAAAAAAAAAACAAATCTTCACTTAACCTTAAAACTTCTCTGTTAACCTTTAAAACATTAATCGATTATTCACATATAATATATCTATGCCCTATGACTTCATCTGTGACTACATTGCTTTATCCTGCTCATCTTCGTCATAGTACAAAGCTTGTATTGCACAACCTTGCACCATTAGCGGCAAACACTTCTCCCGCCAATATAGTCCCATATGGGTCATACTTCTAAAATATGCATATCATTCTTTGCACAAAAACTTTACTTAAATTTAATTTTCCGGGGTGTGTTCCGTTAAGCCGCTAAAGTACTCACTACATGGACAATTGTGCCAAATAATGAAGACTAAGACATTGTGATGAATAACTAATTACTTTACTCACACATATTGAAATTCATCTTACAACAGTGAATAAAATTTTGTCAACTTATCTAAAACATAAATCATGATTTCACAATATAATTTCATACAATCTAATATTAAAAAATGAGACGCAATTCTAATTTATTTATAAAAAATATGACTCTACTTGCAGACAATAAAAAGAATTAAAATATTTATATAAAGTTAATTTCACTGTTCAATTGTTCCGTAATAGTTTGATATACTTGCGGTTTTTGAAGTGGGCCCATAGACACTGTCCTTTGTCCTTGTTACACAAATCACATTTTGATACGTAAAGAACTATACCTTTGTCAACCTCATGGTCTCAAAATATATATCACTTGAATCTTGTTCAATCACACACCAGATCATACTACCGAAGCGTACAGACTTTGTACTGTTATTTAACTTGACGTTTCATCACAATTCGTTGTACTCCATTACTAAAAACTCACTATTTTTTACATAGATAGATTGGCTATAATCAAACGTACTTTACACCACATCACGCCATTTTTGTCTCGAAGTGAACCCTTACAACGCCTTCGGAAACCTTCATCGCTGCTTACCAGCACTGCTAACTGTATCAATTTTGTTCTCTCCTTTAACTAACTTGCAACACCTGTGATATATTTGATTGTTTTATATAGTTCTTTTTGTTAATTTTTCTCTTTAGATACTTTATAACTGTTCATTATGTGACTTTATTTTAATATGCACTGTTTTTATTGTTTTGTATTACACTTCCAATTTTCAATGTTCCAATTTTATTATATGCTATATAATATACGTTATAATATTTGCTTTGAGGTTATAAACTGTACATGATATTGATATCATCAATATATTTATTTATACAAATTTAAAGAAGAGATGTATTCGTTTAACTTCGGAAACATTCACACATTTCATGTAACATATAAACATATTTACTCAATTATTAATTTCTTTACTATAATATTAATAACTTCTAAATCATTTTGATCTATCAATATGAAATAAAAAGCAATTAAAAGGTAGTATTTTTATCTTTCTTTAAATATAATAACCTATGTAAATAAAAATGTTTAACAAGTAGGCCTACAGTTTTATAATCCTTATTATTGTACATATTTACCAAGTAAAAACTCCCCGTCAGCATAGTTATGTAGGCCTAGATAAGTATTCCTTAATGTTGTTTTTTAAAAGATGTATTTCTGATGTGTATCTAATTAATCAGCCTGTGATTTTTCACGGGGGCTTATTAGTCCTTTCTTAAAAGTATATGATTCCTATAGAAGTAAAGATTTACTACATGTCACTCAAAATCTTGAATTTTGATAAAATAAAATTAGGATTTTACTGTATTTAAAAAGTGTATTAAAGCTAGCTGTCTACCTTTGATTTTGATATAAGTGGTTGTGATCATATTGATTAATCAATCATTATGAGGTTTAAACTTTTGGAGGTTATTTTATGAGTACTATAATGTGCTAATTATTTTCTAATAGCCAATTTTAGAATGTTATGTGTTATGTACGTTGTATCCTTCCGCGTTTATCGTCGAATATAAAATAAACAGAGGCGCTATGAAATGGATTTATACATTATTTATTGACTTTAACAAATCTCGGGTTCATTTTTACAATTGGGTTGCCGGCTAGCTGGTTGTTAGGTTTTTTTTTTAGTTTAGTTATACAGTATTTAACAAGAACAAATAAATATTTAATAACTATTAACAAAATGAACACTTAATCTAGGTTTATGCTAATGAAAGATGATTGATGCTAACTTGTGACGTGATTGAAATGGTTTACAATTTTGGGCTTAAGATTAAAATAGATGATTATGTAATTAAAATTTCTGAATGGTTGAAGAAACGGTGACGATTAGTTGATAGTTTAGGTTTAGACGCTTCAATGTGAGGAAAATATGGAGGTCTGGTGAGAAGAAGGATGTGAACTGGAATAAACTCACCAAATTGACTGGATGTATTTTTAATAATTATGTACTCGATATACAAACTGTTCAATTTATATTTTTTTTCTGGTGGTAACTTTTATAAATAGTTTATTCTAACACTTATTAAAATTCAGTTTGAGCTATGCACACACTGGACTGTTACTCAAGTTCCTGCCATAAAAAAACTCTTACTCTCTAAAATCACCTTCTTCTTCCTCCTTCCTCTAACAATTTTCTTCTTCTCATTTCTCAACCTTGTAAATTATTTTTATTTTGTTCTTATATTGTCCTAAATAAACTTAATATTATATGGGTTTACAAACATGGTGAATGATTTTATATTAATGTTTGAAATGGAATGTGAAGGTAATGGGCTATGAGTATTTTTATTTGTGCTATCAGGGATTGGTGGTTAATGAAATGATCCCTGATATGATGTATCTTCTGTTTAGTTTATATATCGAATTTTGGTACCATTACAGTACTTTAATTAAAAGTGATAACTTTTGCAGAAATATTCCTTGCAGTCCGCAACGAGTGTTTGACTTCTCCTGGACTCTCTTTGTTTGTATCAAAGCTGATTTCCCGGATATCAGTGACGACCTTGTCAACTCGTACCATCTACTGTTGGCCTGCTGTGATCTTATATTTGCCAATGCAATTATTGCTGATAGACGAGATTTGCTCAGTTCAACCTTTTCTGGTAAGTTTAGCTACGATCAAGTATTTTTCTTTCTTAATATATTTTCTTATAGAACAATCATTTGATATGAGGATACATATCAGAGCGAATTACACCATAAACTTGACTTTTACTTTGATTTTTTAGGTTTTGTAGTTTTTCTTTACAAATTGGTTCAAGTCAACTAAGTAACTTATTTTGATTTGTTACTTTTCAATTTCATTTCCTCATAAACTTTTTAACAAATTATTTCAAAACTGTATTGTAACTGGACGCAATGGTTAATTAATGTTAGAACTACTCCCTTATTGTACATTAACATTTATTGATACGTACTAAAATAACAGTTACATTTTTTTTACTTTAGTGAAGTGTAAGAAATTAGAATAGTATCACATTCAGTTGTTAGATATTTATATACATTTTTTACTAATAAGTTATACTAAAACAGATTGTAAAACACATTTTTAGTAAGTATTCCAATAACCAGTCATGTTTAAAATTTCATAATCGTATGACATTGTTCAAAACAAGGATAGACGCAAAGCGCATCTTCACATTTTACGCACTCGCATGCAGTATCTGTTCTCTTTGACTCCGTTTCTGAAGTGTGAGCACATGCCAAGCATTTTCTTTGTTTTTTTTTACATCTTCCCTGATTGAAAGTGGTGGCATAAAATGGTATCCTGATATGTAAAATGCATTGTCAAGGGCAACCTATTGCTGCATGTGCAATAAATTAGCAACCTATTAGCTTCTGTATCAAATGCATCATAAAATCCACTCGGTGCACTTTTAAATTTCCATTAGTTTTATAACAAGTAATAGCAATCAAAGCACTACATAGGTGTCCAGCTTTGACTGTCTGAAACTTTACGGAGTTATTTGTCAGCAGAAAACAAATGGGTCATTATCAAAAAATTTGCCACTTTAATGTCCTCAAGGTTTGCATTTTTTTTTAAAGTCTCAAGATAAATGTAAATCTCTTAGTTTTGGCCAGTAAATAGTTTCATGTGACTACCACAGACTGATATTTTTTTATTTTACTACAATTACTTTGTACTATTAATATAACTATTTTAGTCACATAAACATAAAAAATCACATGTCCACAGCCTATATTTTGAATTTATTTTTGATAAATACATTATATTCTATCTCATAAAACAACTTTAGTAGTGTTTATATAAGTATTTGCAGCTAAAGTAAATTACAATTCATTATTTTTTATTTTATGTCTTTATTTTTATTTATTTTTAATAAATATGGGTTTGTCCTTAAAGTCCATCATGAATGTTACCTCAGGAATGTTACCCAAAGTTTATCTATTTGAATTGCAATAATGTGAAGGCAGGAGGTGGCTAGGTAGCTATCTCGATTTCAGTTAAACTGTGAAAAGATTTTGTGCTGTTGCTGGTGTTATTCCAAGAAATATTGAAGAAACCTTCGTTAACATGGTGAGTACATCAAATCATTCTCATGAATGTTACCACTATTATAATAGATTAATATAAATGCAAATTATAACACTTCAATTTTGTGTAAACACTGATGTTCTATATTGTATCAGTCCTAACCTCACTTTACAGTTGAATCAACATGTGCCCAATATTGCCCTTTTCTCTATAATTCTCATGAATGTTACCAATCATGAATGTTACCCAGTTAAGGTAACATTCATGCTTGGTGTGGTAACATTCATGAGAATTTGTATCTTAATGTTAATAACCATAAAGATTGACTGAATATATAGATTTCTTTCACCATTATTTTGTATGGTATAATAGTTTGTAGGTCCTAATTTATTATTCTAATAATATTTTAGCTTAGGAAAATGTAATCCTTAAAATAAAAAGTACTACATTATATGTATCTTCGGATGCTAGTCATAGCGTTTGTAGGATACTTTTAATGTTTATATATCCTTTACAAAATTTGCAAATATCAGATTAACCTGATGGGTTAGTACTATTAAGTGATATTATTTATTTTTCCTTAGGCTAAACTGACAGCAGCTGAGAAACAGAGGCGATATCGTGAAAAACGGAAGCAAGACAAGGAGCGCGATGTAGCTTATAAGGAGAAAGGAAAAGGAAGGTAGGGCCTATGACTTATTAAATTGGTTTTTAAATTTAACACGTTCAGTGCGGCCGACTGATAAATTTACTAAATACAAAAGATAAATAAAGTTACTTTAAAAAAAATAGTTTCCTAAGAAAAAAGAGTTTGTTTTTTTTAAATGTTTCACTACACTTATTCAACTAAAAAAAATTAATATATAGTAGAGGCCTAACTTATATTTTTGAACATTAAATGTCTTGTTTATCTATTCATATTTTAATATGTATTGTTTCATTTCATACTAAGTGCTTATTTTTAACGGGGGATGCAAAAAGAGGGGTGTTATAAGTTTGACTTGTATATCTGTCTTTCTGTCTGTTAATATTTGTTGTGTTAAAAATTGTTTCAGAAATGCAAAGCGAAAGAATATTTCTGACCTAACTTCTCGAGAACAAAGAGGTCAACAAAAATCGTGGAGAATATCGGACTCTACCAGAAGTCCTCCATTAAATGTTCTTCATTAAAACATTCTTTTAATGAAGAACAGCCTGTCTCAAAAACAATCAGACACCAAATCACAGAAGAAAAGGGGAATTTATAACGATATTTATGATTCTTCTTCTAGCGATGAAAATGAAGATAATACCTTTTCTCTAAAAGATTCTACAGATATCGAAGTCTTCGATGTGCAAAATCTCATTGATGCAGATGAGGAGGTCATTGACATGCTTCAACCAGATGTGACTACAATATCCAAGGGAACACATGTTTTAGTAAAGTTTTTAGGTGGCCAAAGGAAAGCCATTAAATATCGTTATGTTGGGGTTTGCCAAACTCCAGTAGAAGATGGAGAGGTGAAAGTGATATTCTTCAAACTAGTGTCTGGATATAATGGAAAGCTTTTTAGGATCGATGAGAGTAACACTAGTTTTGTTCTTTTTGATCAAATTTTAGGAATCCGCCAAATCCACAAATTTTTCTTAAAGGAGATAGGATTTTTTATAAATTTCCGCAAACAGTTGATGTGTATGAGAAGTGAACTAAGGCCCTAGAATCAATAAGAAGTGAACTATGGCCCTAGAATCAACTTTTCTTTTAGCACAATAAGTGTCATTATTCAATGAATACTTAAATAAAGTATTTGTTCAAATTTGTATTGTGTTTCTATTACATTTGTTTAATAATTGCTCATGAATGTTACTTTAACTCATGAGTGTTACCGGATCTCATGAATGTTACCGGCATATAAATTAAATTTTTCATAATAAAAATATGTTAAATAATTTAATAAATTTATTGACCTAATTTGTTTTACAGCTATACAGCATATTGAAACTATATTACTGTTTAATAAACTTTCATTTTGTTTTCAATACAAAAAATAACTTGAATTTATTTGTTATAGTAACATTCATGAGATTAAATTAAATTTATAACACTTATAAAGTAGATATTCAGATATTACATAGAATTAGATTGCTAAGCACTTTAATCTTTGTAGCAAAAGCATAATTGTTTGTTAAAATATTACTGTGTAGCTCGTTTATCGTAATTTAAAAAATGGTAACATTCATGAGAAAAAAGTTAACATGTTTAGAGATATTATTAAAAAAATGAATAAATGGAAATTTTGATTCGCGTAACAAACTAAGGTTACAAAAGTCAAATGTTTGAAGTTACTGTGCCACAGTTATTTTATAAAAATGTTAAAAATTATTTATCCAAATATGCAAATTCTGATTTTTCAAATATGGCAAAAGTTTTGATAATGACCCAAATACATTGGAACTTGGTTATAACGTCATCAAAGGGACCGGAAGTTTTTTAACGTTATATCCGAGTGACGTTATAAAAAAAGCAGCCTTAAATCTGAGTGAAAGGACAAAGTAAAAACGCAAATGTTCTGCTATATACAGTACAACACTGTTTATTGAAATCTACTCGTACATTGGAATAGTATAATAAAAAAACATTAATAAAAAAATGATACGTTTTCACAATTAAATATTTTATAATAAAAATCTTACTTTACTGTCGAAAAAAATCTGTGATCTTCTTTTGAACGGTCCTTTCAGAAAAATAAATTCTCTCCGTTGTGCGACAAACGTCTTGAAGCGCACTGAGTGTTGAAGCAGTCGTTTCCCTGAAGCTAAAGAACCGGGAGAGAGACTCAGCAGCCTTCATTGCTTCTTGAACAGACGGACAAACAAAGTCTTCTGCACTCTGGTCATCATCTTCATCAGGACTATCTTCGGCATCCTTCTTCTGAACATCTGCGACGATCTCTGCAGATCATCCACTGAAGCGTATGAATCAATATCATTTCCAAAGTTGCTCTGGTCAACATTAAACTGTGCAATCCACGTTGAAAGAGGCAGTTCATCATCTTCGTCATAATTTTCAAGTGAAGCTGTAGATCCCAATTGAGCTATGCGGAAGCACTTCGAAATGGTTATCGGCGTTACATTATTCCAGGACTTGTCTAGGAACCTTATGGCGTCCAATATTGAGATGTTCACGGGCTGTGCGGTGTCCATGCTAAGAATAATTTTTTTTAACAAGAAATTCCGGTAGTGACACTTTAGACTTCTTATGACGCCTTGGTCCATGGGCTGAAGAATACTTGCACAGTTGGCAGGGAAAAAACAAGATTTATGTTGGTTAAATTTAATTTCAGATGTGCTGCACAATTGTCAACTAGAAGAAGAATTTTTCTGTTTTTTAAAGATAACTGTTGATCCCACTTCCTTAACTCTTCTTCAAATATGGCAGATGTCATCCACGCTTTTTTGTTAGCAGTGTAATTCACCGGTAGTTTTTTTACGTTTTTAAAACATCTAGGGCGCAAACTCTTTCCGATCACTAAAAGCTTTCTTTTTTCAGTTTTTGTCATGTTTGCACAAACGAAGGCCGTTATTCTCTGCTTGGAAAGCTTTCCACCAACACACTTTTCGTTTTTAAATTGTAATGTCTTGTCCGGAGTTAACTTGAAGAAAATTCCGGTTTCATCTCCGTTGAAAATGTCTTCGTCTTTGTAACCTTCACTTAGAGTTGGCCACGTCTTCTGCACCCATTCACTCGTAACGTTCTGATCAACACTTGAACATGTAAAATTAGAACCGAACATTTGTCCAAACTCAGTCGCTTTTTCTTTAAGAATTGGTCCACTAATAGGAATGTTGGCGCTGCGGCATTGCTTAAACCATTTAAGCAACGCCTCATCCACATCACTATGTTGGCACTTTCTTATTTTTTTTACGTTTTCTCCGTCTTCCTTAAACGCGGTTAAAATTTTGTCTTTATTCTTTAAAATTGAACCTACTGTAGAATTTACTAGACCAAACTCACGACACTCATCAGCGGTTTTTCTTCCACTTTCCACCGCTCTGATCAACCGCACTTTTTCCTTGATAGGAAGCACCTTCCGTTTGACACCACAACTTGACATTGCACAAACAAAACACAACTAACGACGTATAAAACAACTTTCAACACACGCGATGCTCACACGTAGGTAGTGATGTGACTGATGATTTACCATAACTAATGAAACAAACAATACAGTACAGTGTGCCTGTGTCACCACAGTCATTGACCTTGTAGAATGTAGGGGTGGGAAGGGATAAGACCCAGGTATGCGGGACAGCCCCCGCCCCCTCAAGACACCAATTACACAAAAGACTTTCATCCCGTCACCAGCTCAACGTCTGGCTTGTGACCTGTTTTTGCTTTTGTTGTTTCTACACATTGTTTCTATGAACTTTGGGACATAATACAAGCACACTACCACTTTTGCAACCTAAGAATCGCAAAATTTTGACGCTATAGCCGAGCGCCGCGATATTTGTTGACGATATAAACGGGTTTTCGTACAACATAAAATGTTCAATTTTGGCCGGTCTGTA
>JAGFPH010000225.1:234094-256194 GCA_018207615.1 Philaenus spumarius | reverse complement strand
TTTTTTTAACACTTTATAACATACATTTTTATTATTTTTTGTAACCTTCCGTTACAAAATGTATGAGGAAATTTTGAACCATACACAGAATGTGTGAGCTTTTGAGTGAGCAAATGATTCTCAATTTGTTAATTCAAAAAGTATCTCACACAACTTCTCATAAAGCGAGTTGCTAGAAAGTACGGAGATCTTATCTGTTTCATCTGTTATAGGGCTGCTTATGGGAGTGATGAATTTTCTAATTTTCTACCCTTTAAATTCCAAATTTTGCTAAATCCTTTCTTAGTGCGCCTCTACATTATTGGACGGATGTACCATCCAAATTTCAAGTCTCTAGCTTTAATAGAATCGACTGTGTGTTGATCGTCAGTCAGGACATTGCATTTTATAAATATATATAGATTAAACCAACCAATTAATAATTAGTATTAAGTGAAATAAATGTTGAAATGTGTAAAAAAAAAAAAGAAAGTGAGATGTAACAGTTTAATACGTGAATTCGGCAGAGGAACAGATCAGAAAGTTAGCACGGCCATTGACTTTCTGTTCCTTTATAAGTGTAAAGCAACAAGCGGAAGGTATATTTATATGAATTTAATTTTTCAAACTAACTGTAATTAAAACAATTTCCCACATCAAGTTTTTAATCAAGTAGGAATAAAATTACAAATATTACAATATTCAAAACAGTGTATTAGACTTTGTTAAAAATGTAAAGTAGGAAACTTAATCCAGTGCAGTGTTTTACATGAAAGCACCAAAGGCTGTGAGTTAATTGGTATAGCTTTTAAGGCAATACCATATTAGTATACAAAGTTAGACAATGATAACTGTCAAGGTTTTTCGCCTTAAAAAAAATTAAAGTTGAAATAAATTTAAGAAAAAAGATGAACAAAAATACAAACAAGAAACCATAGTTTGGTTTTTTTTTTTGGCTAATCTGATTCCACTGGAATAATTTCTAGATTGTTAACAGTTGAAAAAGTTGTCAAAGCTTCATTATACCTGTCACATGGCTGCTGATGTGAAAGAGGATTTTCCACTTCAGGTAGAACCCTTACTAATTAAAGAGCATCTATGTTGGGTTAAAAGTGCCCCTAAACAGTTTGATAACAAACCTTATTTTATTCTTGTAACGTCTTTCCATGGGACGTATGGTTTATAAAGAATATAATGCCTACTTGGAGAGAGAAAAGAAGAGACTTGTGAACATGAAGCTGAGAAGGCTGAACAAAATAAGCTGAAGAAGAAAATAAGAAACATCTTTACAAAAAAAGTAAAAGCACTGCTGATGTGATGACGAGAATGTTTTAAATTATGAAGAGGAGCAAAACGAAAGTGCAGCCAAACTTTTGTTTAAAGCAAATGAAAGATTAAAGAAAACTTTGAAAGGAATGTATTTTAGTGACACGTGTTTGACACAAGCTATGCTGGAAGGTGTCACCAAAGTACAGGAAGAGGCATCAGGGAAAAGACACAGTGTTCAGAATTTACAAATTAATTTAGAAAAAAGAACGCCAAGCCTAATTTCAGACTTTTTCAAGAAAAGCAATTGTTTTTACTAAATCTGAAAACAATTGTTCCTATTATTAGCAAAATGCTTTTTTTTCTTACATGTATGCTTTATTAGTTGTCTTTATTTCAATTTTCAGTAGATAAATTGTTACAAAATTAACAAAACAGAGATAAAAAAATAAGGGGTGGTTGAGGACGATTTTTTCTTTGTTTAGACATTATTGTTTTGTATATTTTAATCCTTTACTACTTATCTAAATCTCTTGATTTCTTATAATTTTATAATCTATACATTTAAATAAAATTGGAGTAAGCTCATATGGTTATTCACACATTACCAAAACATAAACACACATTTATAAATTTGTTGTCTGTCTGTTTGTTTGGCCGGGCTAATCTCCTGAATGGCGGAGACAAGACTTTCATTACCATTTAGAAGACGATTCAGAGGATATTTTAGGCTCCGAAAATATATAAAATTCCTGTTAAAAAATGTAAAAATGATTAATAAAATTTGGGATTTTGTGGACAAATGTTGAGGATAGTACGTGTATATTTCGACCTCTGTCACATTTTGTACAGTTCACAATCACCCCTCTCTACCCAACTTATTTCCAAGCACATCTGTTCTAATCATAGTTTCCAACATTTCCGTACAATAGTATGTTTTCATTGACATCACTATGAGTCACCGCAGGGGCAGAACTTCTAGTCCTAAGTAAATTTATGTCAATCATTACTTTGATCACATACCCACTTTTTATTTAGATTTTAGTCACTTATTTTCGCACACTTTTTCATCAAATTCAGTCACTTTTTTCACTTTTTTTCTTACAAACTGTTACAAGCCCTGCCTTCCATTCATAAAAATTCATTTTTGAAAGAAGCATTTTAAATTTACTTTGAACTAAACCTGTGATATTTCAGACTTTGAACAAACATTATGTAAAACAAATTATGTTTTATGTTTGCTAGAAGATTTATGTTGATGTATTGATGTTTTATGTTTATTTTTCAGTTCTATATTGCTGCTTGTTTTGTAAAGAAACGATAAATAATACTTACATTCTTAAATTATAGAACACAATTAACTGGGTATTTATTTGGACTTTTGTAAAATTTAGAGTATAAGACTATTTTTTATATGTAGGGGGAATCAGACACCCGTGCGAAATGTATAGCGCAATGTAACAAATGAGTTACAGCCTTAGTTTTAACTTAAACCCCCTCTATTTCGACCCTAGAGAATTCAGTAAAAATATTATCAAATCTCAAAAATGCCCCAAAAGTGTTTTTTTTTGGGGGGTGGGTGTCGTTTTTGGAAAATTTTCAAATGTAAAGGTAGGTCAGGTGATACCTCATATTTAAGGTCTCTGTTCGCTGATCATTTTGGAAAAAAACATTTTAACTTATCTTACTGCGTATGTACAGAGTGTTCCAAAACGTAAAAGAGTTGTGTTTTACAGTTAGTTTTATTGTTACCACATAACGTAGCCTACATAAACCAAATTTTTATCCTAGATTCACAAGAATATACTCTTTCCAAAAATATGCTTAAGTTGCCCCTTATTCAAAAATTTTCAAATTTTAAAAATACATATAATTTTGGGTAGAAAAGCAGATTAAAACTCAAAAACTCCAAATAGTAACGTTAGTCATGAATCACATCATTGAAAAGGTCTTTCAAAAACAAACATTTTTTGTATTTAAAATATGACTTTATCTCTAACCGTTTCAAAATGGCGCCTGGGAAACTTATTTGCCAACACTCTTTACCACCTATTACTTAATGACATTTGCCATTTTTGGCATTTGGATTTTAGGGGTATGTTGACACCAGTATACTTAGTTGTCTAATTATACTGTTTTAATAAAATAACTTTTTACATTAATTTTAATTAAAAAAAAAAAAAAACATTAACATCAACCCATTTCCTGTGTATTATAAAAAAATTTAAAACTTGGCATACGACTTGTTTAAGGAATGGTTCGATCTCCAATTTGTCCTTTAAGTGACTGCGTTCAATAGAGAAAATGGACTGCCTAATTGTGCTCTGCTGTTAATAGACAGTGCTCCGTCCCACCCAGCAGAAATGAAACTTGTTTGTGGAGACATCAAAGCAGTTTTTCTGCCACCGAATGTCACTTCAATTCTTCAGCCTGTGGACCAGGGTGTGTTACAGGCCATTAAACAAAAACACAGAAACATGCTGCTTCGCACCTTCTTGAAGAGGATGAAAATGAACTCACGATTATGCAAAAACTTAAGAAAATCACTATAAGAGATGATTTACTAGGTGGCTGAAGTGTGGGATAACACCACTAAAGCCGCAATACAAAAATCATGGAAAAATCTCTGGCCTACATTGGAATTTCTTGAAACATCTTTTACACCAGTGAAAAACTGTGACCTTCTTCCACTAGTCAAGAAAATCCCTGGCTGTGAAGACGCAGAAGAAAGCTGTGTTGAGAAGTGGACTGCTGTTGACGACAGTGGCCACCAGGAGTACGTAGACGAAGACATCGTAGCAATGGTGCAGGGTTCATCTGTTCAGATCGACTCGGAGGAAAGCAAGGAAGAGAGGAATGCTCAAACTGAAATCATATCACACACAGACGTGGCAAATGCTCTTGACCTCGCGCTACGCTACATGGAACAACACGCTTCATCAACACCAAATGATGTTATGTTCATGCGGCGATGGCGGAACATTGCATCCTCAAGTTGTTTCAGTGCTCTTTGTCAGAAAAAAATTACCGACTTTACTTCTTAAAAGTGTGTGTAAATTAGTAATGTTTTGTGTTTCGCAGTGATTAAAAATTATTGTACAAATTGTATAAATGTAGCTGACATGCACTGTAAGTAACCAGCTTTCATTCCTATTTTGTTTCAGGCGTTTTCATCAAGCTTAGACTCTATGTATGTCTCTATTCAACTATTTTGTATAACAAGTTTGTATAGCTGTTAACTGCAGTTGCTGAACAAAATGTAAATGCAATTTAAGTGTAAAGCGTCATGAACCCTCTCAAGAGTAAGAGATCAGTTAACTTTGCTCTGGAATTTTTGTATTAAGAAATCTCAGGCACTATTGTAATCTATCCACAATGTTAACAGCCTACTATGGGCTTATACATCCTCACTTGAACTATGGAATCATAGTATGGGGTGATTGTTCATCTCAACAAGTGAAAAGGCTTTTTAGATTACAAAAAAAGTCAGTACGGCTTGTAGCACATATAAATAATATGGGGTCATGTAGAAATGCTTTTCGGGAGCTAGGAATATTGACACTTCCTAGCATGTATATTTTTGAAGTAATTTTATATATTAAATACAAGTGTAAAACAACACTAAATAAGGATGTACATGACTATGGTACCCGATTTGGAAGTTACTTACGTCTAGGCCAACATAGGCTCAGTAAGCACAAAAAGCTACCATCACAAGCTGGTGTAGCATTGTTAAATAAATTACCTGAAAGCTTAAAAAATATTGAAAATTATGTCATTTTAAAAAAAAGCCTTAGACGACCTTTTACTCGTTGGAGGAGTTTATTGACTGTTAGTATTACTCAGCTCTTGCATATTCTTGTGGTCGGGTGCAAGCATGTGCTGGAGTTTGTAGGGGACTGAATGTTTCATAAGTTGGTACTTTGATTGTTTAAGTTGTTGAATTTAGTCCTGTTTCTGTATTTATTTGTATTGTTGTTTTTACTATTGTTATTTTTCTTTTAGAGTTTTATTATTTATTAATTTTTAGGTGCTATATCTGCTATTGTTATTTTGGTTTTATTATGTCATGTATAGGACTAAACTGTAGTTATTATAATGATGTTGCTATGCACCTTGTGGTGTTTCTGCTATAAATAAATAAACGTAAGATAAAGTGGTACTTTGCACTCTTTAACGCTTAAATAACTATGTAGTTCTGCATACTGTTTTTGCTGAATTTATTGATTACTTTATGGTTTCCTTAGGTTTTAAGAGGCGATGCTGTCAACTTTAGTGGATTAATGGATATTTGTAATTTTGAAGCTAATTCCAGAAGTGTGAATAAGTCTTACGAAGAATATGTTCTCAGTGTTGGTGATTTTGATGAAAGGATATTTTTAGGTGAGTATTTCAGTATTTATATCCTAAATAACACTGTTTTTGTTTTGCTGTGTGTATTTTTAGAGTGATATTTTCATTACTTCACTGTACAATATTATTTGTTAATAACACATTTTTAAACACTTCTTTTGTAGTTTCCCAAAGGATCGATTTAAATTCAAATATCTATGTAAATATATACACTATTTCTCTTTCAATCAGTGCATGTTTTTGGAATTACTAATAGTCAATATTAATTAACTATTTATATCGTTGTATGCCAAGTAATATAAAACTTATTTAGGTCTAGATTAGTGACATGAAATGGTTTTAATTTTGTAACAATTCAAATATAGTCTGAATAAAGAGGAAATAATGCCTAAAATAAATAGTTCTTAAAAGTAAGATACGATAATATAAAGAATCCCATTCATGGACTTGTGGCCGAGCGACGCCTAGCGGAAAATATGCGAACTCCCGTCTAGAAGTGGTACCGTTAAATAACAGTATTAAATTAAAAAAAAAAAGAACAAATTAAAATGACTTTCCGATATTTTAGATATACAGTACTTCATACATCAAAATTATTCAAAATTTATATATATTTCCAAAGAAATTATTGTTTTAGCGTGGAACCGTACGAATAATTAAATATCCGTATTTAAAGATCGAATCTTCGCCCAACATCGCCAGCTTTCGCTAAACACGCCTACTTTGGTAGACTCGATAATGATTGGTTTAGAGGTTACACCAAATATGAAAACAGATGTATTCCTTTCTTTTACTTCTAAATATTAAAACTAAATAATAAAATGATATCCTAGTTATAATGGAGTTATTTAAGTATTTTAATTAATATATCAAAATTGTTCATCATTGTAGAATAAATCCATGACCATTTAATAAGATCAAATTTTTTTATAAACTATTAAATTAGCAGAACCAAAATTTAAATAAATATACTTATTGCCTAAACATAAATATACCAAAAGTGAAAATATCTAGTGAAAAAGTGCGTGAGTTACCAGCTGTGTCTCAACAGAACAAAATCGGGCATTATTGTAAAAATATAGAAGAAAAAAAGGTCACCCAATTTTTTATCTTGTGAAAATCAGAGAAGAATTAAAAACTATTATAATCAAACAAGAAAAACTATCTTTTAATTGATACTGAAGAATTGTAAAAAGGATTAAAGGCATAATGACCACCAATTACATAAAATAAAATAATAGCCTAACCAAAAGAAACTAACCTATGGTGAGATCTATCCATTTTCTATTATACCTTAAGCTAAGTGCAATAGGCTAGGCCTTAAGTGAAAACATTAACTTTCAAAGATAATAATCACAGTATTGATTAATCCTTGTTATAGAAACCTTCCCCAGTGTTCTTCCACTAAACTATTTACATATATACTGTTATTAACTCATGATATATCTCCTCAACTAACATTCAACCTTATTTTATTTCTTTTATTATTGTTATTATTCAAAGATTTCTATATTCTGTTTATTATTAAATTTTAATAAATTTTGGGAAAAGCCGGGACCAACCGGAACCCCGAGATAAGAGTGATTAAATAAAATCAATTAACAATTTACGAACAATTTGTTAAATTATAAAAAGAAAAAATGTTAATTTCAATCGATAATTGTTAAGACCAAATGTCTCTTGTTTAAATAAATATTTCATATTTATTCAATATAATTATATTCTTTGATTATTTTACCATAAATAATATATAATTAATCTAGAGATTAAACAAATACCAGAAGTGTTATTGCATTTTATAGGACAGCATTTCTATTCATCACTATGTTCATATTATTACTCAAGCAAATTTAATAAAATCAATAACTATTGTATTGTTACTACATACATGTGGTTGTAGCATATGCGAGCTCAGGAAAATATAATATAACGTAAATTAGGCCAAAGGAGGTGTTAACATCTAGGCAAGATAGCCAAATAAATGTGTACTGTGTTTAATCTAAAATAAAAATGCAAATGAAATTAAATTTTAATAATTTGATCTTTTGTAAAAAGTGAGTCATAGTTGAAATCGGTGTTAGGAGTATAGAGACCTTGAGAATATGCACAAAGACAAAAGTAGAACTGTGACATAATTGACAAGAAACCGTGAAGAAAAGAACACGTGAAGTAAAAGCTTGATCAGGATTGGTTGAGACATTCAAGAACAGAGGATTGTGGGTCTGGAAGCATGGGTTTCTAGCAGAGCTAATGGTGGCGTGAAGGTGTATGGACCAGGTGAAGGTGTTAGTCCAGTGTGTTCCAGAAAATAATGTGAATTTTCTGGCTATTATAAGTTTTCACTCAAAGAAGTTTGAGTTACAAGTAACTAAATGTTATCACAAAGTATTTGTGAGAAAATATTTAACCTTTCTTCAAAACGTCTTCAAAAAGATTGAAAGTTAAGTAGACCCTAGTTGGACGTCCTGTTATGGCATCCTAACTTACGTCTGAAATTAAAAAGGTTTTTTGTGAAATTGAATTCGACACGTCTTTGCAAATAAAGAAGATTCAACAAAGTTAAGTGCAGAATAAGTGACAGTGCAAAAAAGGTGTCTTTCTTTGGTAAAAGTATAAAAGTGAAGGTAGGAGCATGCTCCGTGAGACTTAGACATTCAAGGTATGTTAACGATAGATAATAAGTCATTTCAAATCGTCTGCATTTTTTTCTTATTTTTAGTTGTATTTATTTTGTTCATAAGTAGAGTATATCATTTCATTTGAAATCAATATATTTGTACAATTTATCACCAAACTATGTTATTTAAATTTGGTTTTTGCAATTATTAACCCTTTGACTGGTGGTTTATCGAACGGCAAACAAGCCCCAAAAAGTAAGTTTTTTAAAAAAGCTTAAAATGTGTTATTTTTTTATAATATGTTTATTATATTTTGAGTTTTTTTTTGTTTTTTTTAGATTTTTTAAAAATTTGGTTTTTTAATTATATTTATGTGTAAATAAGCCTACCTAATACCTGGACCTATGACAATTTCAATTTTTTCCCCAAAAAAATTCTTGAAATTACGGTCTGATTCTAGAACTGATATTTTTTTTTGTTGGGAAACCAGGCAAAACCCGGAAAAACCTTCTAAAATCAAAGTCAACGGAACAAGCGATGTTTATACTCACTCAAATAAAGGACAATTTTTTTCTGATTTCGAATATATATTTAGGAATATATATTTAATTGAAACCATCATAAACCCACACATCGATATAGGCCTTACCAACAAATGTCAGAAAAATCCAAAATAGGCCAGGTGTATATAAATACATTTACTATCCAACTTATCAATATAAAATAGAAAACTTGTCACAGTATTGAATATAATAAATAAAAAATAAAAATTGTCTTGGGGTACTTTAGAAATTGTTTTTCGTGTGATAAGTGCGTAAAAATGAGAAATATTTTTTAAATATTAATATCACAAAACTTTGTCATTGTTTTTAATTTCACAAAATAAATTTTTTCTGAAATTATAAAATGTTTTACAAGTGGTTTAAAAAAAAAATGTAAAACGTAGGAAATTGTTTCTAAATTTCATGAATAATCTGAATAAAGTTATAATCCAAACTATTGGCAGTGGTTTGAACTAACCAATAATAAAATTAAGGTGAAAGGTTAATGCTTTTGGTGTGGTCCGCTTAGTTAAAGCCAAAGAATCTCGTGAGGAGAATGAAGAATGGCCGCTTCCGCATACCAGCAAGGATAGTCCGGATAGGCCAGTGCTTAGGCCACGCAATTCCAGAGGTGAGGGTAATTTCTGAAAACTGCCTTCTGAGCTATATAACAATGATATAATATTTTATTCAAGGTGAAGGACTTTTCTAAATAAAATATAATTAGATTTTAACATTATGTTTTAAGTATACGTTTTAGAATTATTCTGAATATATGGTACGGACATTTTCTAATACAAATTATAACCACCCAAAATTTAATTTTGAAATGTTAGAGCTAACTCTTCTTTGAATTGATCATCATGATCATCATTCCTGAATACTTTTAAGAAAAATATGTTCTCACTTTTATTTTTTGCATTGTATTTATTACTGTAAGATTTAAATACATAAGTATACTTAAAATTATAAGTAAGCAGTTACCAGTTGTGTTACTCGTCTTAGTACTACCTATACAAATTTGCATATGAACTTAAATAATACAAATAATTCTCAACAATTATTAGTGCTATTCCGATAAATCGTTTTAATTTTGTTGGAAACTGTGTTCCATTTCAAATTAGAACTTTCTTGAACAGTATTCTAGTTCAAATCTAGATTAAAATACTTGGCAATAAATAATTATTAAGGTTTGTATAAAATAAAATACATAATAGAATTCTTACTAACAATATTGTTACTAATAAGATTGGTGAAATTTCTTTTTGTAATGGTTGCACTTATATTTGGCTGTTGTTTGCATGCATACTGCTTGACTTGTTTATTAATTTTGTGGATATTTGTGTTTAGTATTGCACGATTACTAAAGTACCTAATATATTATAAAAGCTATAAACCATTAAAATAATTACTATCACAATACAATTTAGTTGATAAATTAAATTGGAGTTAAAAATTGGGAGGGAGTAATTAAAAATGTTGGTCACAAATCAGTCCATTACAGCTTGAACATATGATCCTTAAAATCGCAGGTTTGAATCTTGATCTTGCTGTTTGCTTCAGTTTGAAATTTTCAGTATTTAGAAGTAACTAAGTTTTTTCCATGTCTTATTTTATACGATTTGAGCCCCACAGTTAAACATTACAGGCTTGTAAAAAAAAAAAATGTTGTTGATATTTAACTCTAAAATATAAATAGTTACACACAATTTTAGTACACTGAATTGTATTATTTCATTGCAAAACTAATAAAGAAGATTTAATCTGTTTATTGATAACTCAAACTGATTGTCAATGATTTATTGCTTCAGCCTGTTATAACCTAAGGAAATGTACAACTACAGTAGAGTCATTATATTTCCAATTGAATGGGACCGAGAGATTGTGAGAAACTCGAGATATACGGAATATACATAGGTTAAAATAAAACTACCATTTATAAACGCAAAAATATAACTTTTAATAAATATACACTATTTTGAACACTGAGGTACATATGTAATTTTATATAAAGTAGAAATTTACTTTTTAAAGAAATCATAAACAGTTTTTTGTTTACCTACACTTGAACGTTTACGAGCAGTGATGTTACGACAGTAGCTTTGGGTTGTTGTTCAATGCAGCTTACCGCTGCATTCAAACCAGCTATTAAACAAATGTCACTCACAATACAGTAGTGGGACTGATTTATTTTTAGTCACGCCCGGATTGATCAAGTGATCTTGTTCTTACAAGAGAGGTGGGAAATACGGCAGTGGTAGGTGGAAAAGTTTGTTTCTATGGTATTTTTGTATATTGAAGGAGCCGAATGTGGCGGAATTACACAGAACCTCGGATTACTGGGACTCTACTGTAATAGCAACTTGCTTGGTTCTTAATAATAATTATATTGTGAGAGAATTATAATGATTATTCATCATCATGAATTATTCTAATAATTAAATTCAACTAATTAATACATATATGATGCATTTATATTACGGGCTATGACTTGCACAAAAAATATAAAAACAAGGTTCCTGCAATTTACAATCATTCTGGCGTCAGTCTATGCCTTTACCCGTTAAAAACTGCTGGAATAATCTACCGTTAAAACTAGCTTGTGATCTCATCACACGTATTGCATAATATTCCGATTTTGTTGTTTATTAATTTATTTGTTAATTTTGAAAAAGTTTATTGTTTATTATTATTTACCAATTTAAGTTACTATAAATTATTTCTGAAGGATAACACTATGCACACCATGAATACTAATAGGACTTGTGTTATGGTATCCAATGAATTATCAAACAAACGTAACAGTTGATAATCTAGTTTTAATAATTCATAATTTTATTATTTTTCATGTGAATTATTAATAGCAAACAAATTGAATCTAAACAAAAACATTAAAATAGCGTCTTGATCAAAAAAATTAACTTCAATGTTAAAAACTTCTTTAAGCCTATATGTAAAACCAGTACAGTAGAACTCGAATTAGCCGGATTGCCAATTATCCGGATCAGATTTGAATAAGAACATAGTCAAACGGATGCGCGACTTGGCGGCGCGGAATCGATTTAAGGTAGTAAAACAGCTGACTCTGCCTGGTATATTCAAAAAATAATGTTTTTACAGTCATTTAGTATTGTTTGTAAATATTACGTAATGTAAACATTGTCATTGATATTGTTTTTTCATAATAAATACCGTAAATGTTCTCTATTGTGTTTTGTTTAAAATCCAATTATCCGGATTTTTGATTATCCGGATCGGGTCCGGTCCCAATTAATCCGGATAGTTGGAGTTCTACTGTACTCGTTTCAATTTCCTTCAAATTTGTATTAATTTCTTCAAAACTGTCTTCTAAACTAACATTAAATACTTCAGCAACAAAATTACTTTAATTTTTTTCTGACCTAACCTCTATTAATTCTTGTTTAAAATGACCAAAAATGTTATTTATTATCTTCTCCTAATTTGTCAAAATTATTATGAGTTTAATATTCAATTTTTAAAATTTGAGACGACTTTTTTATAAATGTCATCAAATCTTTTATCAAAATTTTTACTAACCTCAAATCGTTTATTTGCTCCAATATTTTACTAGTCTTTTTAGATTGTTCTTTCATAAAATTTAATATAATTGTTATGCCTTCATTGTTTAACTCTGTTTTACAATCATTATACATTGTACAGCTTCCTATTGTTCAACTGTTATGCCAATCAACACTCTAAAGGATATGAACCCCAACTCAATTAAATTTGTATCATGTTGGGCATCATTTTGTGATATGTTTCTTTGGTATTAGCGTTAATAATTCCACTCACTATTATCTTTTAATAAACTTTTCCCAAAGATCCAAAACCACAAGTTTCTCTTAAATTTTTAAAACATTGGTATATTGTTAAAAACTCATAAATAATTGTTTGTTTTTTTTTGTTGAAAAATACATGTCTTTCATGTAGTAAATTCGTTTTCAATAAAAAATTTTTATTAAATTCATTAATTACAACTTGGTGAAAACTTTTATAAACTAATTACCTTTTATTTTCTCTCCGTCTTAACAATCCTTATTTATCTGGATTTGTTTGCTGGTGAAGGGGGATGATTGTATTAAATATTCTATTAGATGAATAGTTTAATTTGTCATTCAAAATACATTCTGGAAGTAATTTGTGACATCTGTATATTTGGAATTCCTCTAAAGTTTTTAAGTGTGGCCACAATCTACAAGGTGTTTTGCAAAACTTGATTTCTGTTCAATGGTCTTCTTGGGCATATGTTCCTAGAACCTTTCGGAAAACTTTCGACCAGTCTGTCCGATGTAATATTTTGGACAATCAGTGCATCTTATTTTATAAACTCCTGACCGTTTGTATAAGTCCTTATTTTGATTCGGTTTGAAATGTAGTAAGTTTTCCATCTTATTAGTTGTTTTGTAACTCAGTATAATATTATGTTTTTTTAATTCATTTCTCAATTTGTGTTCCAACCTGCCGCCATACTCAATTGATATATATTTTGCCTTTTCTATTTTCTGTTTACCAAGATTTATTTGAAATTTTCTGCATTGGAAGTGGCTATATATTTAATTATGTCAAGTTCCTTTTTGTAATTAAAAGTATTTAGAGGTAGTTTCAATAAACAAGTGATGAAACTATTATATACTGCTAGTTTTTAAATACCATCCTAATTCATTACAATATTACAAATTTTTTTCGAACCATTAGAATACCTTCAGACAAATACATTTAACAAATAATAAAATATTTTAAAATATATATAAGTATATCAAAACAAACAATAATTAACCTCATTAGTAAAATAAAACAAGGCAAAAAAACCAATAGAGGCCTTGTAAAAATAATATAGTGAATCTGCTAAACATAAAACAGGACATATTATTTCACACTGTCCATCAGAATTTCAAACTACATGTTCTAGAAAATGAAGTTTTGAACTCTTTGTGTAGGTGACGAAGCTAACACTGACATCGGAACCCCTACAAAGATTGTTGGCCAGACTGGAATTGGAGAGTTTACAGAGAAGATTCAAGCCAAAAGGAACCTTAATCACCAAGTAGGAGGGGTAAGTCCAATAACTTTACAGATAGAATCGTTGAAGACTTGTCTACAAAGTTTAAGCAAAGGCATATTTTGTTATCTACTTCCAACTTAGTCTTAATTGGCAAAAACCTAATAAATACATTGTGGTATTAATTATTTGTAAATAATCTATCTATATTTATTTTACTGATGGTTAATAAATGAGTGGAATTTTTCTTATATTTAGAAATTATTTGTTACGATTAATTAACATTTTATATTGTTTTTCGTTTAACAAGTTTAAATGAGGTATGAAGTTTAATACAGTGATATTAGTAGCAACAAGTCATGTACTCTAAACAATAATATTATTGGTAATAAATTAATTATACAGTAGTAGTGAAAACCCGTCACTACAGGGTACTACTGTATAGCGAAAGCATAAAGAAAAATAGTTGTTCATCATAGAATCTTGTGACGCTCTCAGGGTTAGGACTGGGTGTTAATCTCTGACCGTGATACGGAATCTGTCTGCAGTCCAACGACGATTTAGTAGGCAACGGCAGGTACTACCGGAAGAGATTTGAGGGCACTATTGGCTGCCAGGACGATTTCAACCTAAAAGTTATGGCCTAAATGTTTTTGTTTGTGTGTAAAACAGTGCCGGATCTAGGAAATTTCTCAGAGGGGGCAAGTCAACTCCAGCCGCCCCATAGCTGCTTTTCACTATTTAATGCAATAATAAATAACAGGATAAAAGTAATAGTCTTTTTTAATGGTGTGCCAAACTTAATTTATTGAAATAAAATCACATATATTTTTTACTTAACAATACTATATCTATATCATAGATATATATGCATTTTTCCAAGCAATAGTGGTCTTCGCAGCTATCTTTCATTATGCTTTAGAAAATGTGTTGTGTGCAGATGTTTTTACAAAATTATTTTCCTTGATTTTCTTTCAGAAAATGAGTTAATTGCGTCTTCATATTTTATTGAATTAGCCTCTTGGCTTTCTATAGACAGTATTGCGAGATTTTTCATTCTATCTCGAGTCATTGTTGATCTGAGATAGTGATGTGGGCCGGGCATATGCCTAGTGGGCTGGTCGTTTAAAAATGGGCATATGCCCGGGCATTTGCCCAAAGCGATTTTAAGCGCCCAAAAACTGGGCGTTTATAAAAAATTTAGTTTAAGGCAGTTTTAACTAGTATTATATTTCATGTTTTAATTATTATAGTCAGTTCATGTTTTTAATCTTTAACTGCCTTCAGTGCTTAGTTGTGTTCTTAAAATTAACATTTTAAGGAAGGGAGTCATTATCAAGAGATAAGTTTACAAACAACTTAAACCATTAAAATAAACTCCTAAAACTTGTAATATTTTCAATGTGGTGTTTTGAATAAACATTTTATTGCAAAATTGTTTAATAATATCTAATTTACTAACTGCTACTTAAGCAGGTTTCTACTCTGGAAGTCATAAATGTGTGCATAAGGTAAATTTATAATGAATCAACGAATAATTGAATTTATAGTTGATTATTAAGGTTTTGTTAATAAAAAAGTGCTTTTTAACAGCTTTGTATTTCAATAACATGAAAAGGCACTTATAAAATAATTATTTTCATTTTGCTTTGATATGGTCCAACACTGGTTTAAAAAATATATATAATTATGTTTGTTGTACAATCATTCATGTTTTTACTTAGGCCTACCAATTTTTACCAAAAAGCAACCAAAACAACTAACTTTGTAGGTAGGATAGTCAAGAATTAAGGTTGTAGTTACATATGAAAAAGATGGATGATTGTGGAGGCTTTGTGTCTAAATTATTTCCCCTTGTTGACAAGTGAGAGTCAACACTTCCTACCAATAAAATAACATATTATACAAGTAATTATTTATTTTAATATAGGCTTTAATGTAAATATGTATAAGAAGAGGTTTAAAAAGTTATTTAGAAGAGTGGTCTACAAATTAATTTCCATTAATTAGGTTTATTAGCCTTTAACTGGATAAACGCCCGGGCGCTTATGGATTTTGGGCGTTTATTTGGGAATATGCCCTGGGCATTTGCCCCGACATTTAAACGCCCGGGCATTTTACATCACTAATCTGAGATAGTTTTTACTTATCTTCAGTTTATCTTCAAAAAGGAATTTGAAATTAATAAATATTTTTATTCGTTTCTATTTAAAACTAAATTGCAAAACTTTTTTACATTTTGAAAAAAATTACAAAAAATGTTTACTACTTTTTATGTTGGCCTAAAGTTGAACTCTGTTACTGAACAGTTTTTGTTTCTTGAGCTAATAACTTTGAAAATTTTACATCAATCTGTTTTTTACTGTCGTACATGAATTCTTTGAACTTTTCTCTAAAAAAAATAAATACCATTTCCCAATATTCTAAAAAATATTGTTTTGATTTCTTGAAAGAAGACTTTTTAAATACAATGTGTCAAAAAAGTCTGGGTACGGCTTAATATCTCAAAATGTACGAGTCTTATGAGATAGAAATAAAAGCAGTTATTCACAACCATAAAAGAACTAATTTTTGGTGAGTTTGAAATTTTTGTCCACCATCTTGGAATGAACTTAATTTTTTTAAATGGGAAGGTGGTCATGTGATACATCATTTCGATGTAGAATTTCAAGAGAAAACCAACGGTGAAATTTTCACATCCATATCTTTAACCGATTAAAAATGGCGGCCAAAAACATCAAAATCATGTTTTCAGATTTTGCCCCATTTTGCTGTACTATTTTTTTATTAAAATATTAATTATTTTTCTTTTTGGAATTACTTAAGCTTTCAAACGATATGCTACACAACTGTATTTAATTCAACTACTCGAAATCAATTTTGAAAAAATCAAAATGGCTGTAACTAACTTTGTACGCCAAATCCCTAAGAAGTAATTCCTTTCTTTGTTCTGGATAAAAATTTGTCAATGACGGACTGACAACCGAGTGATTCCGTAAGGGTTCCTTTTTAGTGTACAGAAACCTAAAACTTTTTTAGAATTCTCAGTATTTCATTTATAACAAAACCATTATTGCCTTTGAAATTTTAAAATATAGTAAGAAGATTTATTTTATTGGGCCTTTTCTGTTATATCCCCGCATTTACAAACTATTTTCTATTCTCAAATTATTTTCTATAGAATGAGGATTAATCAGGAATGTCCAAATAACTATTTATAACTACTCCATAACATATAAGGAAGGAAGTTTCCAGCTTTTGTTAGTAGTATTACATAAGGGTTATCGAAAAACGCGTAACTTTACTATTCGAATCTAGCCTAATATTTTTGCAGACAACGACGTTGTTTTACATTTTACTGTTAAATGTTGAATACAGGTAAACATAGTGTGACTAAATAGGTTAGGTTAAGGTTGCCTAGAGTCGAATAGTAAAGTTGCGCATGTTTAAAAATTGTTTATTATTTTTTTCCCTACAATTATACGTTTAAATGATGAGTAAATATTATATTTCACATTTGTAGTTATATCCCGATTAATCCTCATTCTATAGAAAAAAGTTTGTAAATGCGGGGATATAACAGAAAAGACCCATTTTATTTACTTATAATCTGGCTAGGGGTGTGCAAGATTGATTTTGATACTAGAATTGGAAGGTTTTTGTACAAATTATTGAGATTGAGAAAAAGACAAGAGTAGAGATTTAGGAACAAGAGAGAAACATCAATTTATTAGATAAAATTTATAAAGATTGAGAAAAAGCGTGAATATAGTTTTACTGGCAAGAATGAGCCATAATTTTGATCTCACGATTAAAGCTAGAACAAATATCAATTACCATTTTAAATCATTAAAAGAAAAATTATGTGTCTGGGATGTAATTATTAATAAATTAACACTCTTTTGATTTGCTATTGCTATGAAGTTCATGGAAGTTATTGCAAATGTATTGTATGTCATAGATATGTCATAACTTAACAGATGACTATTGATTAATAAACCTGTGCAATACATATGCAACATATCAATTTTTATGTAATTATATTTATTGTTTCATTGAGTAATTAACTAGAATTATTTATTTTAGTTAAGCCCTAGATTAAATAAAAAGAAACTCAGTTCCTACTACGCTAAGTTATTTATCTTCAGTGGCCAGGTAATTTGAATAATATATTGGAGATATCCTAATCACTTCCTTGTTGAGTTGTTTGCAAAACTTCTGTCCATCTTCTTTTCTTTTAATGTAACATTTTACGCTTTATAGGCTACACAAATTAAACGTGAGATTTAAAAAAAGTTTGTAGGAATTTATGGCTGAATTGAGAAATGCATTGTATTCTATACAAAGAGATCGAGTTGATATTGAGTTGTTTCTCGTTACAACTTAAGAATTTTGAGATCTTGTACACCCTCATCTCTGGCTTTAAAAAAGGGTTGTTTGTTGCAGCTAAGCCAGTTAGCACCTGCAACACCGCTGACAGGGCGCAAATACCTGAAGAACAGAGAACCTAGTAATATCACACCAGTGTCCACAGCTACGCAGAGTGTTAGCAGACTTCAATCTATGCTTAATGGCAGAAAAGCTGCTCCTAGTCCAGTGCTCCAGGAAATCATCAAGTATGTTTATTCATTCTTTTATAATTATTATTGTTTGTACATAATAACACTGCTGGAAATATGTTTATTATATCTATGAAGAATGGTAATTAATTCTATTTAATATATTTAAATTAGTTCTACATTAAGTTTAGGTTGATTTTTATAATATAAAAAAAATATAATCAAAGTTAATACGTACACAAGAAATATGAAAATTGTATTAATCAAAGTAAACATACCTTCTTAAAAAAAAAATATATGATGCTATTACATTTTAGTTTTTAAAATAATGAATACAATTTATTTCAGACGCCAAAGATTGTATAATTTGGGAAAATGATACTGTCTTTATGAATTGTGATCCTCTGTTATAGCATCCTAAACTTTCAGGCCCTACTAATCGGGATTAAACTAATTGTTTTGTTAAAATAAATACAAATAATTGAATTGTACAAACAGATCAATAAATGTTGTGTGGGAAAACAACATGCACACCTTCATTGAAGCAAGCATTATAGAGTACTTACAATGTTACGGGATTTTAACATAAATGTAAAAATTTAAATTTTTTAGTGCCGAGTTTTTTTTACTGTACTGGATTTTTTTAATTGATATGCTGTAATGCAAAAATAGTTTAATTAAATGTAAAGCTTATTTATTATACAATGTCTCATTTTCTACTATTTATAACAATTGTTTTCATAAGTGAAGGTACTAGTGCATGAAATATTTATTTAAAGGATTTTTTACTTGATTTATAATCCATAGAAATTAAATAACAACATCCTTTTTGTTTATAGTTCCTGTGTGAAAAACCCTCATATTGAAGAGCAAATCAAAGATATGGGGGAACAGTTCTGCCTCAAGTACACACAGGCAGCTGACACGCATCCTGGAAGTCATATTGATTTTGCAAAGAAACGCCTTCAACTTGCAGAGTGCCTTTTTTATAAACTGTTGGAAAATATATTGGTTGATGAAAAGAAGAAACCTACATTTGATTACAATGTAAGTAAATTAATATGTAGTTAAAATATTAGTTTAGATTAATCCAAAATATTTTCAGATTTAGTTTGTTCAGGAAAAGAAGAAAGGAACAAACCATGAAGATAACATCAATTCATTTTTACATATCACACCTTTATGTTAAAATGAAAGCTCTATATAAGTAAATACTGTGTAAGTATATTTTTATTCATAAAATTTTGAGAGGAAATTATCTAAATCAATTTCTTATTTTGTACAAAGTGAACTACTTTTTTTGTCAACGTAAGGTTTAAAATCTTTTACTTCTATTTTTAAGTTCTAATTTTATGAAAAAGTTAGTGAAATATGGCCAAGATGTGAATAAGAAGTGGAAGGTGAAATGAGTCTTGTAACAATAGTGGAGGATATATTTCTTAAAATTTACTATAGCATTTTACAAAAAAATACATATTTTATGTATATAATGATCCAAAAATATTACACATTACAGATCTTTAAAAAATACATGCTTGACTAAGACGGCAAGAATAACAACTGTGAAAATGTTATGATCTATAATTACTAAAATGCTAAATTTATCATACAAATAAATTTGTTTATTTATCATATAAATAAATTTGTTTATTTACAAACAAATACTCCATTGGTTTTATTTGTTCTTTATAATATTTGTTTTTAACTATATTATGAAATTATGTAATATTAAATACTTAATTTTATATTCCAGTCTTTACTGCATCAAGAAATATTTCATCAGACACTGTTTGCTTGTTCCTTGGAAATCGTGATTTATTCTTACAACTCTCAAAGAACATTTCCGTGGGTTTTAGAGGCGTTAAATATTGCTCCTTATCATTTCTACAAAGTGATTGAAATTATTGTTCGAAATGAAGATCAGCTGTCCAGAGATATGGTCAAGCATCTCAACTTGGTGAGCTATTGTAAAATATTACTAGATATGATTCAATATAGATTCAATCATAGTAGTCACGGATCAGTTTTATAATTAATATTAAATTATAAGTGAATACTCACGTCTATTGATCCTTCTTGTTTTTCACTCTAAAACAATTATTGAAATTTTGGACAATTGTTCATTATCAGGTTTTGAATTACTTAGACCTGAACATATGTCGGAACAACAGTGAAGTTGCATTCAATATCTATAGAAAACCTACAACAACAGATAAAACCATACAAATTCTTCTCACCACCCACTGGACCAAAAACTCGCAGCTTATAATTGCCTTGTATACAGACTTTTATCCGTACAACTGTCACCTATAAATTATGAGAGAGAGAGGAATATCATCAAACACGTCGCACATGCCAATGGTTACAAGACCACTAGCGTGGACCAATTAATATGTAAATGCAACAAAGAGGCACAAAGGATAACAATCAAACCTAATAATATAGAAAAGAAAAATATGTATCATGCGAATATGGTAACATGTTCAACAACACCTTAAGAAATATAATGGCCAACAACAACATAGTTCTCACGTTCCGTACTACTAACAAGCTGGAATTTCTACTAAAGCCAGAGCAAAAGTTGAGGAATAAAAAATAACTTGTTAGTATGTAATGATTGCCCTAGTTTTTACAAAGGATAAACTGGACGTCCCTTCAACATAAGGTTCAAAGAACATTTGCCACCTAGCAACCTTAGGACTATTAAATCCACATACACCGAACACCTTATCAATAACCTCCATTCATATACTGATATTAACACCAACATAAGTATATTACATAAATGTAAAAAAGGTCATACTTAAAACGCGTTAGAAGAATTTGAAATTTACAAAGCCTCAAAAGCTGAACCCAACAACATATTAAACGACCATCTGTCCTTTAAATCAAACATATTATATGATACGATAATTACAAGGCAACGGAGGGGTCACGGTACAATGTCTATGCATAACCAGACTTCGATCAGTACAAATTCAACAACTGACGTGTACGTCAATGTTGGGTATTAAAAATTGTGCGTTTGAACTTAACGAACTCCACATGGAATGAACTATGTGTGTTTATTTTGTTGTGTGTATGTTTTTTAAAAAAACCTGATGGACAATTATCCGAAATTGCAATTGTTTTAGAGTAAAAAACAACAAAGATCTATAGACATGAGTATTCACTTATAATTAATATTAAATATGATTCAATAATTAATTAAAATTGTTAATTTTTACATATAATGTTTAGATTTATAGAATAGATTAGTACTTTACAATATTATTTACTTTAAATAACGCCAGTGTTGGGTATTAAAAAGTGTGCGTTTGAACTTAACGAACTCCACACCAAGTGAACTATGTGTTTTTATTTTGTTATGTGTACTTTTTTTTTTAAACCTGATGGACAATTGTCCGATATTGAAATTGTTTTAGAGTAAAACACGACAAAGATCTATAGACATGCGTATTCTCTTATAATTTAATATTAAATATGATTCAATAAAGAATTAAAATTTTTAATTCTTAGACATAATGTTTAGATTTATAGAATAGATTAGTACTTTGCAATATTATTTACTTTAAATAGTATTTTTAAAGAATTTCTTACCTATATAGATCAGATCTGTTATAAAAATAGGAATTGTCAAGTTCTTAATAGCAAATGTGATTCCAAACAAAGGTCCCAGTTCTCAAATGTATTAAAAAAAAAAACAGGTTATAAGTAGGCCTTCTTGTTTGATGTATTTCATTCTAATCTCTGTAGTATGCCT
>JAGFPH010000225.1:222214-233808 GCA_018207615.1 Philaenus spumarius | reverse complement strand
AGTATGCCTGCAAAGCAGCTGTATGCAAAACAATGTGTAGGTCATGATTGTAAGTTATCTTGAAGTGCATATCAAACAAGGTAGTCCTCAGGAGAAGCAGGCCTTCTTGTTTGATGCATTTCATTCTAATCTCTGTAGTATGCCTGCAAAGCAGCTGTATGCAAAACAATGTGTAGGTCATGATTGCGAGTTATCTTGAAGTGCATATCAAACAAGGTAGTCCTCAGGAGAAGCAGGTGTTTTATTTTTACTTTATACCATGGAAACTTTTCTAAAAGTAGACGCACACAATTAGTATGTTTAGGTAGTATGTTCTTCCTTCTACAACCTAAGTGTTACCTACTGATAGCTCTTACCGCCATGCTTCTGGTACTTTTTTTTAAACCAAGAATTTATAATATTAAGATTCCTTTATTTACTTTTAATTCAATTTTCTTATTAGTATTCATTTTCCAGCATTGGTTTGACGTTGGTCTTTTTTAGAAGTTCTGGATAAAACCCATCTATTATGACATGGTAGTTTAACTAACTTATTAAGATATCGTTTACAAAAATAGTGAAATTTTTATAAGTACATTTCTGGTTAGTACATACATTTAGTAGGGCTGCTTAGTAGTCTGAAGAAAGTTGACTTTTTAATAAGTACTTCGACATCCATTAAATTTCTTTTAAGATTTAAAATGGATTTGTTCTCAAAATTCTCATTCTCGTTTTTTCTTAAACTTTAACGCTAGATTATTCTCAATAATTTGAATTCAGTAACTTCTAGTCTTAAAATTTAAAAATTACTCTCACACACTTCTAAAAAAGTGCCTGCTTAAAACATAAAGATTATTAATGATCTTTTATACACTTTTAAATTTAGCACACACAAATTATTTGTTTTTTAGTTATTTTGAGCACAAGAGAAAAGATTTTAAGCAGTTCAAGTTTCACTTCATTCAGTCAACAATTAACAAAAATAAAAAATGATGAAAGTTAATTTTATTTACACAGATTGAAGAAAATATACTGGAATCATTGGCTTGGAAAGATGAAAGCCCTCTATGGACTGCATTGCTTACTTCGGGTTTACCTGTACCAACTTGTGAAGACGTTACGTTACCTGGACAATTAAGTACTGATGATGACAACTTCCTTTGTAAAGAAGGGTCTGCTCCTATTGCTAATCCTGCTATTAGAAGAATTGTTATGCCAGGTAAATCTAGGCTCAAATATGAGCAGAGATCAGATCATTGTTAATAATAACTATGCATTATTCATTCATTTTGATGAAATTACTGTGTAGTGCAAACTGCTTTCAAAACAAACATAACAGCTAAAAAATACACAAATTTCATACTTATTTCATACATTGAACCATTACTTACACTTTCATCATTTTTTAGGATTTTTAGAGTTAGTGCAATAAAAATAAAAAGTTTGAGCTTAAAACCATTTGTATTCTTTTGTTTTATGTATTGCAATATTTTTTTAGTTTTTATTTCTTTATTTTAGATTTTATTTTAATTAATTTTAACTTTATTTATGTTGCTTATTTTAAAGTGTTTCTTGTTAATTTTATTTTAACAGCCTGTTTATTTTTAAACTTTATTCTGCAACATATGGTTACACAAAAATTATAAATTTAAAAAAACAAAAAATAAAATATCAATTTGGAAATTTAAAAAATTGCTCTAAGTCAAAATGTAAACAAAAAAATATTTGTATATGAAATAAATCCTTACACACTTGAATTTCCATTTGCAGTATCTTTCAATTACCTTAACAAACTTTAATAATTCACTTTACTTTAATACTCATAAATAAACAAACAAACCTAACCTCCAAATTAAAATATAACCTTCTCAGATAAGATCTGCAGACAGCTGTCACCCAGTGTTAATTTCATATCTATGTGTGTGTATACTTCTATGCACTGCATTCACAGATAAACCAACTGCTGGGGATCGAGCGATGACGTCACGTCATCTATAATCTGTGATTATAGAATCATGCTATCACCACCTTCACCTGCCGCCATTTTCTGAGTGACATTGTATCACATGTAAAAATATAATTAATCTTAATACTACACTGAATTTAACGTGGATTTGTTTGCTACAAAAGTACTCAGATACATGAAAGGAAGACTTGATGACTGATATGACTTTTTTACTTAACCATTCTTAAGAATTTTACAATACAACAACGAAATATACACAAATTTTCATTAGACAACCGTACAAGATTTTATCTCTCACACAACATTCAAACACAAGATTATTTATATTCGTAGATACATGTAAAAATAGAATGCAGACAATAGAATAACTTCAATTTTTTTTTACTTATTTCTTTGCACAGTTATACATTTAAAAAACACAAATACATGACCTGATAAAGTCCTTATACTTATACTTTTATTTATGGTCAGCCACAAAATACAGCCTCTATTAACACAGTTTTTGTTATTAGTTCACTTATTTCAGTCTCCCGCTACTTTGCACATTGTCTCGCATTGCACAACTTTCAATAACCAAAATTCTGTTAAATATTCAAAAATTGCACTATTTTTTATATGAATCTATTTGTAACAATGTTCTTCTTCACATTTACTTCATTTTAAACTATGAAACTACCTTATTAACGGTGATTTTACACTTAACCCGAGACCACCGCTCTACAGGTCTAACTTACTGACTGTCTATCCAAGAGTGCCGTCACTTGGGCCTTCGCGTCACTCACTTTCAACCAATCAGAGTTCTTTCTGGTTCACGTGCAAATGGCATGTTTTTCTTCAACCAATCAGCGTTTACCAGTGGCGCCGTAGTGTCTGTACACTTTTATAGGCTGTCTCGAGGCTATTTATCTGAATTCTGTATGTCGCACCCTGACATTGAGGCTAGAATAGGCTTACGTCACAAACAATAAGTAATGATAATTATGAATAATTACTATGTCTGCATTCATAAAGTTATATAAACATTAATTTTACTTTATTGAAAATATATTGTCTGCATTTCCCTATGAAATTATATGTTTATTAGGTTTTGAAGTTTAAATTTAGCCTAGACAAGTGTAAACTTTAGTTTGCCACTACCCTCCCAAAATTAGTGGGTTACTTATTAGGTTTTAAGTTTCATTTATTTATTATTTTGTTTTTAATTGCCTTTCTTCGTTTAATATTGTATAAGACAATAATAACCGAAATAGTTTTTGTTATACAAAATTATTCAATCAAATGTTATATTTCTAGATATACAAAAGATTGTTGATATAAAATTGATAAACAATAGATTGTCGATCAATCGTCCCCTGATTTATTGTTTTCTTACATCAGTCAATCTAAACCTTGTATTCCTGCATTCATTATGCCAGGATTCATCATTTAAAAATGCTGGTCCCGCGGTTATTTTTTCCTGGATCGAAGCAACCATGTTAAAGAATGCAGGACAAGACCTACCTAAAACTTAGGTAAGACACTTTGTTGTCCAACGAATCTTTGATGGGATGAAAGCAACCCAAATAGGTCAGATTCCTATGTCAAGAAAGATTTCCCTTTGCAGAATATCTGATTGGAAGCTTCCCTCTTTTGTGTAAATATTCTGTGTCAATAGTGGAAAAAAATTAATATCAAGACAGGCCGCTTCTTTCCATAAAAAATCTAATCGGCAGGATGTTGACAAAATAAAAAACAGTAAACAATGTTTTTTTTAATGCCAATGATGGCCAAAGTTAGAAGTTTAATTTACTCCATTCTAAGTATTTATTGTCGGTGATACAAGCTTTGGATTAAAACAACGTGAGAATAATACCTATGATCAATATCACATAATATATGTCATAATGTCATGTCATAAGTTTTAGAGAAATAAAATAATCACGACAGTTGTGAGGACTTGATTTCACTTATTTGGGTCGCCGGAATACTACCCCCCCAAGCAGGTTCCTACGTCATTTTGACGTCAGAGATCGGGGGGGCAGTTTTCCAGTCACGCACACTCAAGTTTCGATGCGTTTGTATTATCACTTTATATAATTAGAATAAAAAAAAACTAGAGGACTAACCTAAACTGTTTAGTCACAGTATGTTTCCGATAATAGTATAATTGTAGGAAGCTGCTTGGGGGGGTAGTATTCCAGTCGAGGACACGGCTCCCATATTGGTTAGTTGGCAGATTTCGTGATGTCACGTTTCACCTGGGGGGGTAGTTTTCCGGGGGGTAGTGTTCCGCATCCCCACTTATTTTATAAAAACTCGGAATCCAACTGCAAATTTGTTTATTAAAATATCACAAAAGTTATGGGGACTCAAACGTGTTAATTATTATAAAATATCAAAATTAAATTGATATTTTTTGTATAAAAACAACCACAATAGTTGTATAAGAAAAACATTTCAAAGAAATTTTGAATTTATATTGTAATTTGTTTATCTAAATACATGCAGATCTCAAACACAATATTGCGCTTGATTCATAAAATATCAAAAATAAATAAAAGTTTAGGGGGAAACAACCACAATAGTCACGGGAAATATATTCAGTTATTTCTCAAAATTTTAAATTTGATATGCACATTCATAAAAAGTATTTTTTTAAATAATTAGATTTTTTTTAATCGCAATTTGCGAATAAAAGCAAACATAATAGCTGTAGAAAATCGAGCATACTTAACAACATTTTAAATTTCAATTAACACAACCAAAACCTTTGTGACAACTCAAACCTCATCGAGATTATTTTATAAAATATCGGCATGAATTCACGAATAGTATTCATTTGTTATCTATCTTATTGTCTCCAGCGGTCAGAAATAGGGAGTGAGAACAACTACAGTTGATTTTATTTCCCATTCTGAAGCTGTGAGTCAAATTCTTTGTTAGTTGTTAGGGACAAGCCACAATCCCTTTATTACGTGAAATATTTCAGTAAGAACCATGATAGTTTAGGATTACGTATGATGAGCCAAACAAATTAAGATGGCTGAAGGTAAGTTTACTTGGAACGAAGTTAAAGGTTTTGTCATTAACTGAGAAAGTAACTTGAAGTATTTCTTTAGACTAATATCTTCATCACAACTATTTTTTCAAATGATTTATATTGAATGATAACATTGAGACTGTAGTTAGTGCTTTATTACTTTCTAAAAAATACATGGAATTGCGTTTCATCCATAATAGAGGACTATAAATAAAAATTATGTGTGAAAAATTTATCAAAACTATTTAGCTTGTGTTTTAATTGGTCACTAACTAATAATTACAAAATAACACCACAATGTTTAACACACAACTTTATAGGCTAAACTCAAGCTAAATGTAGCTAAACTAATGTCGTATATTTTTAAGTTAATTTCAAAAATACCACACGAAAATTTTAACTAAAAACATATATATGTGTAATGAAAGAGCAGAATCTATATCTATATAATCTACAGTAGAGCGTCGATAATCCGAACGTCAATAATCCGAAACGTCAAAAATCCCAACTCGTTCTGAGGCAGCCCTTGCAAAAATTTAGTTTTCGCAAATTCCTATTATTGCGTCGTTAAAATTTCACAAAAATCTTCATTGCAGTTTGATATTATTATCTCTTTTTAAACACTTCTTAATACCTGCTCTCACAACAGATTGGCTGTCAGTATCATTGTCACGCTAATAAGCTGCTTTAGCGCTAGCAGTAAACATACAGAAAGTTCATTCATTTCTCTTTGTGTAATCATTATAACAGTGTGTCGTACATACAGTAGTGTACTATACAGTATTTTTTTATTTTTCGTTTGTGTTAACTATAATGTACAAGTCAACTTTTAATTATGTACTGTACTGTAATTGAGAGTTACAAGTGTAATCATGTTGGCCCTACTGTGTACGTGCAGGTTCTTCTAAATCATAATATGTAAGTAGTCTTACATACTGTATTATAATTTCATTACTGCTTGTACTGTTTAATCACTTTAATCAATTAAAGCGCATATATTTTATCCTAAATGGCATTTTCTTGGTTGTTTTCAAAAATCCGAACAAATTGATAATCCGAACCCCCATCGGTCCCAATTAGTTCGGATTTTTGACGCTCTACTGTATATAATATTATAAAGAGGTAAAGTTTGTTTTTTTGTTTGTTTGTATGTAGGGAGTAATCTCTGAAACTACTGAACCGATTGAAAAAAATAGTTTTACTAATAAAAAGCTACACTCTCCCTGAGTAACATAGGCTATAATTTATTTCGATAAAAACATTTTTTATTTCAATATTTGTAAATTTAGTAGGAAAAAATTCTTAGGTTAGGCCTAGACTTATTTCACATTTATTACCATAGCAACAAATTGAATAAAATAACAGTTAACAGCTGTTTGCTTTAATATTTCCATTCACAGCTAATTTCAAACTTTGTGTTTCTAACTTTTAGGTTAGGTTTTTGTTAAAGTGTAGACCTGAGCCTTAATGGTTCTTTTAACCTTTATTATAACTGCTGTTATAAAATGTACAAAATAATTTGATTTGAACTTTTAACATTATTTACAGTCTCAGCTTTGGGGTTATTATTAATTCTACACCTTTATTATAAAGAAATCATAACACGATTACGTCCATAGAAGGTTCCAACGGGGTTGCACGCAGGGGTTTCCTCTAGTATAATATATGAATAATACACAGTAATGTTTAGTTGGTATGCTGACCAGCTTCAGGGTTAAATATTCTTTCTAGTGGATACTTTGATACTTAATATATAATTATTACATTTATAGTAAAATAACATACTACTGATTTTAAAATGGAACAAATTCTAATTTCTGGTAATCATATACTAAAGGAAACATTTACATATTCCTTATAATGGCAGGATCTATATTATATAACAAAAAAAAAAAAAATATTTTGAGAGGAAAATATAATTTTAAGATGTCTGTGGGTTCTTCTTAAGTCTTAAATTGTATATTACCTTACAGTGTTAAAAGTAAGTCTTTCAACTTATTGTAGTGGTTGCTGTTCATGTACATATATGTTTGATAGAATAGACTTTGAACACAAAATCTCACAACTAATACGTTTATTAATTCAAACACGTTTCAACGACAAAGTCGCCATCTTCAGTGAGCTACAATAGCCAAAAACTATAGGGAAAATTTAAGCAAAACAAGCCGTATGTTTACATTTAAAAAATTTGAGTTGCCCTTCATAGATGACCCTTCTGGGAATTTGGGTTGGTCTTGAAAGTTTGTAAAAGTAGTTCAAATCAGTTATAGTTTGACCATTGTAGCTCATACATCCCTGAAGATGGCGACTTTGTCGTAGAAACACGTTTGAGTTAATAAACGTATTAGTTGTGAGATTTTGTGTTCAAAGTTTATTCTATCAAGTATATCTTCTCACAAGTCAAGCTCGATATTTATTTATAACACACATATGGCCTGATGATGTCAACAGTATTAAAAGAAGCAGCCGTCACTACAATATTAGAATGACACCTATAATAAGGTAAAAATAATATCATAATTTACTTGCTATTTAAAGTGAACCATTTTTCTTTTTTTGAAAGGAAGTTTCCGCTATCAAAACAAAGGTTTATTCCATTGCACAAGAAATCTCTTGATAGTGTTTAATATAACATAATTGACGGTTGGTAGGTATGCAACAATCGCCAGCGCCAACAGCATCAGAAAGATTCCAGTCACCTATTCCTTGTGGTTTTGCTAAGAAGAGGCTGTTTATTGAACATGGTGCAGGTGCTACAAGAACCGTGAAACCAGGCCAATCATTGTTAAACACTTCTCAACTGACGGCTCTGCAAACAAAAACTATTTCTGCTAAAATACCAAGTAAATAATTTATACATTTATTGTTATTACTTTATAGAATGGACTTGTCAAGTGAACAGTTAGATTCAAATAAATCTCATTGGATCTGTTAAAAATAATACTGTGTACTGTCATAACTTCAAGATAATAAGTTTTTATAATTACAAGTATTTATTAAGACCATTAATGTCTAAATTTATAAATTTTATTCAAGTTATTATATTTAATAAAAATAATTTCAAACATCTTGCAGTGTCTATCAGGATTGTATGTACAAAATAATGTTATGTAATTAATAGAAATTACTTTTTAATTGTAGTTCCGTTCAACAATTCTTATTTTGAATCTCAGGTGACCAATTTCGGCAAAACTATGTCGCCATCTTGAGATCTTCTCAAAATATATCAAGATTTTGACATTCGTAAAAAATAGCATAAAAGTTATTTTTTACTTGAGAAACAACAAACAATACATAACATTAACAACAACAAAAAGGCTCAGAACTGGTCAGTTTCAATTTGCCATGAGATGGCTGGGTCCTTCATCTACATGACTAAAATTACAACTGAAGGGGGGTTGTTCACTGAATCACTTTACAAAGTCTGTTTGTTTAGGTCTGCTTACATCTACCTACAGATGGATTATTATGTTAAATAGTTAATTTCAGCAATAATTTAATTTATTATTTAAAACGTTCGATTGCAGTTTTAGACTTCTGTAAAGCTAGTATTCTTCCCTTCTTCCACTTGTGTGATGTATCCATCCATATTGAGATCTGTGGACTTGAATGTGTGATGAAGGACCCAGCAAATTGAAACTTTCCAGAACTAAGTCTTTTTTGTGTTCTTTACTTTAAAATATGTGCCCGTGCAAAAATGTTTAACACTTATACTGCTTGTTGTTTCTCAATGTTTTGACAAGTAAAAAATTGCTTTTTTTTAATGGAATGTATGATCAGTCTTGATATATTTTGAGAAGATATTAAGATGGTGACATAGTTTCACCAAAACCGGTCACCTGATATTCATAATAAGGATTGTTGCACGGAACTGAAATAACTACATAACATTTATAACTAAAGTTTTACTTTATAAATTTTGAAATATTTCAGCAATTGAAGCCGAAGATGGAAAGAGGTATATACCGATTACTATATCTCCTGGTTCTGGGAGTGTTATCATTCAAGCTTCTGCGCATAACTCATTACAGCCACAACTATCACAAAATACGAATTCATTATTGTCACAAGGTACAGCTGTAGAAACTCCTGCACCGCCCACAAGTACAACTGAGAAAACAGCTGGGAAGAGGACAGGCTCACTGGCATTGTTTTTTAGAAAGGTAATTACAACATAAAAACAGATTGTTTGGGATAAATATTGATAAAATAAATAAAAATTCTCAAAAGTAAAATGAAATTTAAGTTATTGCGGGTCTTTTTGTTTACCCTTTTTTAAAATATTTAACTTTAATATTTTGTAAATAAATTTCTCTAAGGTTAATGTTTTGAAAGACGGTTACAAATATTTGTAAGAAGCTGCATATTATCAACCTAGCTAAGTCTGCTTTTGAAAATAAATATAATTTAGTATTTGTGCCTGTAACATAAATCATCAAAGTTTTAAAGAAGAGCAAATGCTTGAAAAACCTCTGTTTTCTGTGAATAATTAAATTTCAACTTTTGTAACCAGTTATTCAAATTACTATATCTTCTTTATAAATAAATCAGGTTTCAACATGTGTACATTTTAAATATTTTATGGTTAAAGAAGGTAGAAAATATAAGGTGGTGGAATCGTGAACCAAAAAGAAGACTGAGTCAGATTATGGTTGTAAACCAGTAAACATTTTTTTTAACTTCCCGCTACCAATAAAGGGAAGTTATTGATTTTGGTCCGATTTTCAAAAGTTGAGTTTTCATTAAATCTCCACGTTTTGAGGTCCCAGGAAGCCATTCTGACTATTCCCGCCGAGATGTCCGACCGTGTGTGTGTGTGTGTAAATAAATTTTTGTCGTACAGTTTCTCAAAAACGAATCAACCGATTGAATTCTACGACATGTTATTCGAAAGGGTGTATCAAAACTTAGATCTGATTAGATTTAAGAGTTAATCCATCGAGCCAATCCGAAGAAATTAAAAAAAATAACCTAAATTTTTTTTGGAATTTTTATGTTTTTTAAAAATAACTTTAAAGAGTGCGAAAAAATCATAATAAAACCATGTATACATTTTTTGTGTTTAAAAACTGCGTCGACTGTTTTTTTGAAAATGAAAATTAGACGACGCATTCAAAAGTTATCGTTGTTTAAAAATTCACAAATTTTCGTTTTTTGGTATTTTTTAACATATCTTCCAGATTTCTCAACCAATCAATATAAACCTGTACATTTTCTTTTTGAGCTTTAAAAACTGCGTAGAATGCTTTTTTAAAAATGAAAATCGAACGACGCATTCAAAAGTTATCGTTGTTTAAAAATTCACAAATTTTCGTTTTTTGGTATTTTAACAAATAAACTCATTTTTAAGCGTTTAAAATTCAAACTAAGCAGGAAGTTCTAGGGTTGGCCTGCACGGTCAACCAATTTCCAGATTTTTTATATGGCGTCATGATATATTTTAAACATGACAATTAAGATATCATATGTTTTTGTAGTATTAACAACTTAACATTATAAAATAAACTGCATTCTATTTTAACACATTAAAGCATATTACCAGTACCACTCCGTTATAGAATATTAGTTGCAGTAACGGAACCCGAATGTTACTCGTACTGCCTATAAGCAAGAATTACATACCTTCTTGTCAACGAGTCTATGTCAAGTTTACACTTTATGGATCAATCTTCTATACTATTTCTAAACATGCAAAACAAATTCCAATTAAATATTGATAAATTGAAATAACTTCTAACCCAACCTCTGTTTGTGTTTTAATACGCTTTCGTTCTTAACTTGGAAAACACATTGTGTGGTGGTGTAAAAATTCAAATACAACACTGTTTTTACAATTTCTACAATGTATAGGCTACTTGAATAATGTTGAATTGGGATTGTTAAAAGAAATTGCTGAAAGGAAGCATAAATACAAATCAATGACCTCTTTAAAACCACTACAGTACATATACATTTAAATAGTAAACTGAATTATAAATGAAATGTACTATACAACTTTTAAAAAAACACTTTATATAGTACAGGTACACCTCTCATTCTTTTGATGAAGATAGCATTGGATCTCCCACAATACAGGCCTCATTAGTGTTCTTATTAAAAAAAACTGAGTAATACAAGTTTCAGTGGTATAGTAGTTCTTTTACTTTGACACCACATTCGATTGGTACGGGGCTACAGTCCAAACTCAAATGACTTGTTTTAGTATTGTCCACATTTGCATCCCCATACAACAGCAAAAGTTAACAGTCAATCATGCTGAGCCACGTTCCGTCGTTCTCGCCTCACACAATCATGTCGTCTCGCCTCCTGTCAATCATTCTTAATGTCCTGGAGCTTTGTTTGTAACTTCGAAAGTTTGTAAGTCGAATGTTCGTAAGTAGAGGACTTATTGTAATTTTTTAAATAAAAACCTAGCAGATTAAATTTGCTCTTAGCATATTAAACAAAAATGATGGTCGGTTATGTAAATAAAATAAAATAAGTAATATTTGTGGTTTTTATTTTCAGTTCTACCATTTGGCTTCTGTGCGGATGCAAGAGCTTTGCACTCAGCTGGACTTGATGGAAACTGAGTTAAGAAGAAAAATCTGGACTTGCTTTGAGCACTCAATAGTGGAACATACAGTCCTA
>JAGFPH010000225.1:200904-212001 GCA_018207615.1 Philaenus spumarius | reverse complement strand
TTTTTTAGCTTCCTAATTTTAATAATGACCATCAACAATGCGTTAATGTTGTTTCTCGATGTTAGTATCCACGTTGAGCATTGTTTGATCGTTTTTTTAGCTTCCTAATTTTAATAATGACCATCAACAATGCGTTAATAATGTTGTTTCTCGATGTTAGTATCCACGTTGAGCATTGTTTGATCGTTTTTTAGCTTCCTAATTTTAATAATTACCATCAACAATGCGTTAATGTTGTTTCTTGATGTTAAAAATGTTTCGGTATATTATAATATGTCTACTAATCCTGTTTTTATGGTATTATCTTACCTTGTTCTACCGCAGTTTCGGGTATTCACCCATCCTCAGGAACAATTCACAAACAACACATAAACATATATTGCACACAAAAAACACACAAAACACATTTCACTCCATGCAGAGGTCGTAAAAAGTTATAAAGTAAAAACATGCGGAAAGTCCGTTTTTACTTTATAACTTGTTTATAACATGTTTTTACTTTATAACTTTTTACGACCTCCGCATGGAGTGAAATGTGTTTTGTGTGTTTTTTGTGTGCAATATATGTTTATGTGTTTTTTGTGAATTGTTCCTGAGGATGGGTGAATACCCGAAACTGCGGTAGAACAAGGTAAGATAATACCATAAAAACAGGATTAGTAGACGTATTGTAATATACCGAAATTAATTTCACTAATCCGTGGGCTACCACAATGGAGTTTAAAAATGTTGTTTCTCGATGTTAGTGTCCACGTTGAGCATTGTTTGATCGTTTTTTAGCTTCCTAATTTTAATAATGACAATCCACAATGCATTAATAATGTTGTTTCTCGATGTTAGTGTCCACGTTGAGCGTTGTTTGATCGTTTTTTAAGCTTCCTAATTTTAATCATGATAATCCACAATGAGCTATAATGCTGTTTCTCGATTTTAGTGTCCACTTTGTGCGTTGTTTGTTCGTTTCTAAAGCTGCCTAATTTATATGACAATCTACAATGATTAATGTTGGGTGGTCAACCATATTGACCGTTGTTTGTTGATCAAGCTTCTTAATTCCCAATATGACAATTCACAATGAGTTGATAATATTTCTTGATGTTGACTGGTTGTCCACATTGAACATTGTTTATGACTCTTAAGCTTCCTAATTTTTATAATGACAATGAGTTAATAATGTTTTTCTAATTGTTGAACTGTTGTCCACATTGATTGTTTAATCTTTTATTAAGCTTCCTAATGTCCACTTTAAGAATCCATAATTATTTAATAATATTGTTTCTCGATGATGAAACATAGCCCATGTCATCCAGCTGACTATATTTAACACATCAAAATCTGATAAGTAGTTCTAGAATTGAAGCATTAGATACAAACCATTTCTTTTTAACATAATATTGATTAGGCTTTTTATTTTCTTATTTTCAGGATTTGATGGCTATAAACAAAATGATCCAAATCGGAGGCTTAGTCACCCATCGTGTTGGCAAGCGGTTATTGAATGACGACGATAAAGAAGGAGACGCTGAAAGCGTGATATCTCCTCCCAAACAAGCAGCAGGAGTTGTAAATCGCAAAGTGCAAGATCTATTTGTTGACCGTTTAGTTGCTAAATCTCAAGACAATTAATTCAGTTTAGTATAGTTTGTGTTTCTATTGAACACTAGAGTCACTTTAAAAAGATTATTGTTTAATTGCAAAAATTGTTTATTTTTTTAGACAAGAACATAGTAGATTGTAATAATTAAGAGAAAATATTTACAAATAGTTTATACACATTTTTAATCTAATAAGTTATATTAAATTTGTATGTGTATTTTCACATACAAATAGGACAATATCTATATATATAAAAATGAATTGCTGTTCGTTAGTCTCGCTAAAACTCTAGAACGGCTGAACCGATTTGGCTATTTTTGGTCTTAAAATGTTTGTAGTAGTTCATAGAAGGTTTATACGTAAAGAAAAGTTTGAAAAGTTTCCCGAAAAAGTTTCAAATTTGGAAGAAACTGAACAGCATTTATTGTATGAACTCAAAACCATAGTTTACAAAAACAGCTGTTCGTATAAAAGATTATGTTTGTTTACATGTATTATCATAGCAACATTACTTATTTATTAGCAAATTTATAATCACTTTAATAATACTCTTCAAAACCAACAGCTTTTTAAGGTTAGATTGAAAAACTATAAACAAACACAAATAAAAATGCTTACAGAATTATAATTCAACTCAAACATTGGTTATTAAATGTCTATATAGGCCTACTTAGAGATATGCTGCTTAAAATATTGTTTATATAAAATATATCATAACTATGAAGTTTTTAATACTTTTCAAAACATATTTTCGCTACCAATAATAATAATAACAAACAAATTATTTGACACCATGCATAACCAAAAACATTCACGAGTTTAAACATATTTTATTGAAAACTAAACAAACCATCTGAAACTAAATGCTATTAAAATATCACATTCGTAGCTTTATTTTGATATATACTGTATATTTAAATACTAAACAATATCTTATACTAATTAGGCCTATACATTTAAAATTACAAACTCTATTTGAACCAGTTTGTTAAATCCTAAATTAACGCGGATGTTACAAAGTTATTCATATATCTTTTCTACGACCCCCAGCTAATTTAAACCCTCGCTAAGAAAAAGTTAAAAGAAATTTGAAATTTTAGGGTGGTTTGGGGAGGGGGATCAATGTTACTAAAAACCCCAATAAGAACGAATTGGAATGAAATTTGGTACGTAGCTTCCTCTAAGGCCGTATGTGCTCACAACATTGTCAATGAAATTAAGTGAAAGTCAAACTTAGTAAAAACTATAAATTAAAACGATATATTTAAAGCTTTTTCATGTTAGATAGTAGTTTACAGGAATACAATTTTCAGTGCTTTCCTAAGTAGCGTAGACTTTTTTTCATGACCACAGTAGGATACGCACAGGTATTCAACGAACACTTAAAAAGAATACAATTACGTCAAAAAGACTGAAAATACCAACAACCACGGGCAACGCCGTACGGGTCAGCTAGTATTATATAAATACTTTATACATTTTTGGTTGGTATTTCATGATAGGGTGAAACTTAATTTTTGTATTTTTATTTCTGCTAACTTTTTAAATTTGTTTCTTTACATAACAATTTAATACATAATAAATGTAACTCATGCTAATTATATGAAGTAAAATCTGTTATTAAAGTTCAATTTGTTAAATGATATAAAAGTGCTTAGACAGGAAGTACACACATATAAAATCAGTGCTGTTAAAAATTTTTGTTTTGAAAATGAAATTAAGAGAAATTGTTTGGCAAAAGATGATATTTGTAAAAAGGCCACATTATACAACAGCCATGATGATTTAGCTGTGGACTCAAACTTTATTCCCAGCTGTTTTAGGAATTTCATTTTGACTCGTCTAATAAAAGTGCTAAAAACGTAATCCCTTGTTAAATCTATTCTTTGAAAAGTGCATCAAATAAAAAACAAATTAAGATTACATGTAAAGCTTAATTTAATATAAGCCTAACTCCAATGGTTGAGATTCCCAGTTGGATTTTATTTATAACAGAATGTGGTTGATTAAATAAGTTATTAAAAATCAGTGTCTCCTAGAAAAATGGAATACTAGTTCAGATTTCCAGTAGATTTATGGTAGAAAGGATAGTGTTATTCCATTTTATTTGAATAAAAAACACATAAAATGTTCAGAAAATATTTCGAATCCAAATGTTTTCAATTTGCTGAGACTATGCAGTGGTGCTCTTTTTGAGATAAGGAAACGAGTTTGATATTAGTTGATATTGTGGCTTTTAATGACAGGAAAGAGATGTTAAGTGGTCAGAAAAATTACCGATCCTGCCATACTCCTTGGTATACTTCAGTAGAGGCGAGGTAATGTGGTATCTTACGGACTCTGTTAACTGATGACATCAATGAAAACGTGGTCAAAGATGTGAAGAAAAACTAAAGTCCAAATAAAAATAAAATACACATGATAAACGACATGTTTATAGGCTGCAGTACATGTTCCAGATAAAAAAAGTGCTTTCTGTTTAACAGAACTCACTCGCTTGTGCTCCGTATCTATTTTTACACTACTGGTTTTAACTTGTTTACACTGCGCATTGCCGTAACACAGCGAGTTTAAATTTTATTTAAGAACGTGACATTTAGTGGAAAAGCATTAACAAAATTGTATTGATGATTAGCAAAGCAAATTACTGTATTGTACAGTATTTAATAATGATTAAACACTGTACTGTTAATTTACTGGAACTCTTTTTGACAAAACTTATGTGGCTAATATAAGTACAGTACAGTAGATTTGAAACTACATGCGGATTTCACTTTGTGCGGTTACTTTAACGCATGCCTCTACAGCACACCGAACTTTTGTTTACTACCTCGGTTAGACGAGGCTCGTATAACCGTTGCTCTACTGTATGTCTTCTATCACTCAATAAACAGTATACTGATATTGCGTTTCAAACTAAAATAAATTATGAAATCAATTATTTCTCCCTCAGACTTTTAAACAAAAAGCCTTAAAAAACATAAACAATTAAAGAAAACAGAATTTAAGTTTTACTTATCATCATACTAAACCTTTACAAAAACAAAAATAAAGATCATAATATTTCATTACTTTTCTATTTAATGCATTTTTATTTATTGAAGTATTATTATTGAGTAATTAATTCTTTTATTGAATATTCTCGTTTTTATTATAAATATTAAGTTCTTTACTTTCCAATTGCTATACACAAATTATATGTTAATAATGTGGAAATTTAAGTATCAAAAGAATGTATATGTTTCAACCCATTTAATGGTGACATTTCTTGTATTTTAAAAACATTTAGTCGGTAAAATAAATTTACTCAAAATGTTTTATTGTGATAAGGTACTCTATGATGTCACTCTTATAACTATGGAAAGTGGGGAATGTTGGGTTTCATCCTCACATAAGCTGAATAATTTTCAGAAAAATTAGTAAAACTTTTATAATTTTAGTATGGGTAAATTGGAAAACCATATTTTATATTAGTTATTTTTGAATTGATTTTGTCTTAGTGCATTAGGATAATAAAGTGTTTTGTTATTTGTGTTTTCTTTCTTTTTTGTTGTTATTATTTGTTAAAACTATTATATTTGTTTTAATTAGATTTTTATTATTTAATGATGCCAGAAAAGCTGGGTCGGTGACTAGAGTAATTTTATGAACTAAAAATTAAATTAAATGACTACCATACTTTTAATGTACAAATTCAAATGAACTGTAGATTACAAATTTCTATGCTTTAGTTGTAGTTGTGCAACAAACAATATCAAACTTTTAAATTTCTACCAAGAAGAATTAGAATAATTATTTATAATTTGTAACAGAAGAGACATTTAGTTAAAGTCATTGACATTAATATGTAAAATGGTTTTGTATATTTGGCCTTTATTTTATTAGTGACTCTGGTTTGTATACAATTTTTTTTTTTGTAATCATTTATACATGCAGTTTTCTGTTTACATTTTTTGTTATGTTTATGTATTTTAAAATATTTTACTTTCTGAAGGTTAGAAATTTGTTTCAACTAATATTAATCCAAAACACAGTAATTTTAAAATATTATGCAGTTTAACAATATTTATTATTTTTTATTTTTTTATAATTTGGTTTTATTTAGAATTGGTGGACTCATTTGTTAGTAATGAAACATTTATTTCATATTGGATAATTATTAGGATGAGAAGATATTTTTATGACAAAACTACTTCAATAGTATCAAACTAAACTTATTCTATGTTAATTTATTATTTTTTATATATTGATATTAAATTAAATAAACTATATGAATAAATTTGTGGCAAATTAATAACTTGTCCCAAATTTAAATCTTTCAGTCTTTGCTAGAAATGTATAGAATAGCTGTAGTATGGTATTCATTATCTTATTAAGTTTAAATCTTCTATAAATTCATTATTTCTTATCAAGTTGTAATGAATCCATAAAGGTTAGTAGAACTGAATATCAAATATATATCTGTTTTTCTTATAAGAACTGGTAGCTTAATTTAAGATTGGAAAGTCATGTATCAGCCTTATCAGCTATTACATTTAATGATCTTTAGGTGATCTCATATAACCTAAACCAAAAATTAATTGACTCATTTAATGTATTGTTTTGGTATGAGAGTGTTTATATGTGTGAGTGTGTGCAGATGTATGTAATAATATTAGTTGCAATTCAAAATAAAATATTAATACAAAAATGTCACAAGTTTGCGTAAAAGCAAAATACTTTTAGTAAACTTTTGGCACTGTAAATTTCACTTATTTAATAACACTTAACTAGAGTTAATCTATGTTTTTCTACAATTATTCTGCATGATAAACTTTTTATTTGAATAATATATTTTTAGGATTATTGTAATTCTAAAGTGAAGGGTAGTTATTGTAAAATGTAGTTATTTGTATGTGCAACTTCTAATATGTACATATATTGTAAAATAAGAATAGCTAATTATATATTTTATTTAACTAACTGGCCTTGCAAAATTGTGTTTCCTTACCTTGATTACTGTTACTTTCAAAAACAAGTCTATTTGAATGTCATGTACAGTTGAATTAAACGAAAATTATAATGATATGAATAATATTTAATAAATAACAAATGAAACTGATAATAAAACTTTGATATATCCTTGATAAATTTATTTATGAAAATATTATTCTTAAAAAAACACACAAGAGATGTATTTAATCCCTCCTTTGTAATTTTGTTCTTTAAAAATAATGTTAAACTACATTTAGATTAAAACATCAACCTTTCTCATAGGGTCTTTAAAATAGTTCCCCTGGAGTCGTACGGCCATTGGGAGGGGGCACGCAATTTTCTATACCAGCTTGGAATTGTTTTCGCAGTCTTGTTCCTCCCATCTTATATGGCCACTCAGAGTGGCCAATAAAAAATCATGTGAACACTTGCATGCCCGTCGTGAATGTCTATAGCATTTCGTATCCATGTGAACCTAGTTTTTTTTTACAAAATCATGTTATTTTCTGTGTTATTTGCTGGAACAGGGTCGGTTTTAGAGAAAATGATGCCCGGGGCGTACATGAATTCCTATTATTTTAGAAAATGTTTCAAAATTTTGTTTAAGAGGTTAATGATAATAGTTGCCGGAAATAATCAATATATTTGCATGCAATGAAATACTTTTTTACAAATTTGTCTCGCGAAATTGTGACATTCAACTTTTATAATCAAAGAGTTTTTCTAGTGTACTTTCAAAAAAAGCAACATGTAAAAAGTGCTATTGAACAACAGTGCTTTTGTATAACAATAATAAAATTATAGAAAATTAAATTAATACATTTTGAAGTAAATTTCAAATTGACAAACTATATAGGTGTTCAATAATCTTTTCGAAAAATTAAATTGAGTAACTTTAAAAATATAAGGAGTCTATTGGAAATAATCGCTCCCCAAAATTTGGCGCCCTGGGCGACTGCCCTGCTTACCCCGCCATAAAACTGGCCCTGCTGGAATCATTAGGCAAACTCTTGAACTATGTGAACAACTCAGGATTGCTTTCACTCCTTTTATAACAGCTGTGTTTATCTCAATAATAGTGTTGTTAATGTCATAAGAAATCGTTAAATTATATTATAAAGTTGCGGACAAGGATAATTTTAATTCAGATGAAATTGGAAATGAGTTCAAAACAGATGTTGTGTTTGATTGTCGTTTAAAACATACTATTGATTCTTTCCCACTTCGGTTTTCATCTGTTATTTATATAACTATAACGTTTTTATGATGAATAAAATACTATGCAATACCATGTTTTCTATTTCAAATAAGTTATATTTGTCAGTAAAACAAGCTTATTTATAAAATATTGGTGTTTGCCCTTTAATCTTGAAATAATTACCTACATGTCAAGTGAATTCAACAAAACAATTCCAAGCTGGTGATAGTGGCCAGCTGACAAACGAGCTGCCACACTCAGTGGCCGTACAACCTGAGAGGTCTAAGCTCATGGGAAATAATACAAGTTGTCTAGGAGTCGAGTGTGGCCTTTTGAGCCCAAAGGGTTAAATCACATTGGATTCCTATTAATAAATTGATCCTCATTAGATTTAATATTTATCAGAAATACTTCTTATCCATACACAGTCAAAGTCAGCGCTAGGTATAAAAAGTCAATTATTTATATGTCATACTTTACAATTTATTTAATTCTGGATGCATAGTAGTACACAATTCATGAAAAGTGCAAATTTATAGTATATTAATAAAATAAGTAACCCAACTAAATAGTACTTCTAAAGACCATGCCTTTAAAATCGGACTTCTGCCCACATCTTATTTCACTCTCTATTACATATAGCCCAATCGGTATAGATTACAACTACCAGTAATTTGCAATACGGCTGATTTTTTTATAAGTACCTTAAAGTATGTAGATTAACATAAAAAAAAGTTTACCAGTCTGTCGAGTTCCCAAAGTCGAAAAAAAAATCGATTATCATTTTTTTTCCTCGATTATCCTTAATATTTCAAGCTGGGATGAAGATAGAGAAAAATAAAAAATACCACCGTGTAGGGGAGGTATTTTTCAACAAAAATGGTCATATGTATTTATTTCGTCCGAACAATGGTTTGTCTGGAAAAAAATAGATAATGCAGGTATGTATTTTGCAGCAGGGGAAATCACAAAAAGGGGAGGACATCTTATTCATGTATGAAGCGTTGGCTCATTCTAAATTGGCCGAATTTTAATATATCGAATTGAAACTTGACGTATGAGTTAAAATATATATTTTAAACATTTATGCTGAGTCTCAGCTTGTTATCTTGAAAATTACTCTATCTAGGAGTCGATTTCGATTATCGATTTTAGGAGTACCGGACCCACCAATTCATTTTAAACAGCTCCAGTTTAGAAACTTTTTAAAATATCAACCTGAAAGTTTTTTTACAAGTTAAATATATAGATTCAAAGAAGATCAAGGAGTATAAACCTTTTTTATTATTTACTTTTCAAAGCACAAGTAACTTAAAAAAGTATAATTTAACCTTTTTAGATTTTTCATCAAAACGCTTGAGTTAATCGTCTGCAGATTAGTCAATTTTTTAAAAATAGTTTTTAAAATAAGTATAGCAAAAAACAATTGTGTTTTTAACTTCTGTACCAATTTTTAAATCGATATGTCGAAAATGGAGTCGTTGAATCCAAAGGTGTTATAGTTAAAACGAGATAGGTAAAACAGAAGACTATTTTCAAGCGCCTCGTTTTTAAAAATAGCATGACAAAAATCGTTCATACTTACTAAGAATATTTATACTGGTGTACTCAACTTGTAAAACAAATTTGATGTTGATATTCCAAAAATTGACGAAACTGGAATAGATTGAAATTAGTTCGTGGGTCCGGTACTCCTAAAATCGACTCCTACATCGGGTCATTTTCAAGATAACAAGCTGAGACTCAGCATAAATATTCAAAATATATATTTTAACTCTTACGTCAAGTTTCAATTCGATATATTAAAATTCGGCCAATTTAGAATTTTTGTTGAAAAATACCTCACCTATACGGTGGTATTTTTTATTTTTCTCTATCTTCATCCCAGCTCAAAATATTAAGAATAATCGAGAAAAAAATGATAATCGATGTAAACTTTTTTCTTATGTTAATCTACATAAATTAATGTACTTATAAAAAAAAAATCAGCGGTATTGTAAATTACTGGAACTTTTGGTCTAAATTTACCCCTACCGACTGGCCTAATAAATAATATAACAATAGCAGAAACTTGATTTAGTGGGTTTCAACTAAATATTGACATCAATAATCCAAGAAGCTTTAGTATGAGGTATCAGTGATTTGTTTTTTTTTTACCCACAATAGAGTTTTTTCCATTTAACAAATAAGTATAAATATTTCATTAATTTAATCTACGAATTCTACTATACACTTTTCTTTCAACAATGACAAGTAAAATAGAAAAAATAATTGCACATGAATATAGAAAGAGTAATTCCTTAATATGACCAATTGTAACAGTATTATTCCATATTGTAGGTTGGTAAGGCTTACGATTGGATAGGAATCTTTGCTCTAATGAATGAATCAAACCTGAAGTGTGTAGTTTAAGGATCCTATAACAAAACATTTTAACTTCACTTAGAAGACATTGGTAAGTATTTTATATAATTAAAGAGTGGATTTGTTTTATCTATACTAATATTATAAAGAGGTAAAATTGGTATGTTTGTAAGCAGGGGGTAATCTCTGGAACTACTGAACCGATTGAAAAAATAGTTTTACTAATAAAAAGCTACACTATCCCTGAGTAATATAGGCTGTAATTTATTTTGATAAAAACACTTTTTAGCCGAATTTTTGAAGAAAATAAGAGCTATTACACTCGACCCAACTTGAAAACGGTTCGTCGGAGGAGGGTAAAATTTCGTTTCTATCCGTTTCTCACCATTTGGAGACGATACCCAAAATTAATTACTTTATATATATATATGTTTTACTCCCAGATTGATAAGTGGTAGTAAATATGCTTCAAAATTGCTGATTTTTTGGTGAAAGGGTCCTAGTAGAATTCTTCAGATACGCTTCTTTTTTGTTTTTCGATCCGATTCACAATGGCGGAGTTATACCGAATAATCGTTTTTGGATAGGGATTTAAGGGTATGTAAGTATATGGGTTTTTCCCACCTTGATAAAATTGTAGTAAATATGCTTCAAAATAGCTGAAATTTTAGTGGAAGGGTCCTTGTAAGATTTCCCAGACACTGATTTTTTTTATTTTTCGATCTGACACAAAATGGCGTTTTTTTTATTCAAACGAAAGTGGCAAAATTAGAGTGAGGAAATTGCATTATTTCTCCCACTCATAAGCCCATGTGCAATTTTTGAGCTATAACGTTCGAAAGGTAATTAAATTTACTATAATCCAGTGCAAAAGTAATTCAGGTACAGTCCCCGGAACAAAATTGATAGAAAGCACCCGATAAATGATTTTTTCATTATCCATGTCAGGTTTTTGCGCTATTTCT